>PITA01002365.1:0-163391 GCA_004023965.1 Spilogale gracilis | reverse complement strand
CCTGGTTTTCACTCAACCAGCTCTCTCCTAGAGGGCTTCCCCGACTCCCTTTCCCTAGGGATCCCCACAGCGTGTTGGGCTTGAGTCCTTCCCCTGGACCCCCTGGGCCCGCATCCTACCAGACTCTGTCAGCCCCAGACCTCCAGGCTGCTGGGAGTGCTCAGTCCTGTGTGAACTGGGCCATGAATGGAGGGATCAGTTCAGACTCCAGCCAGCAGTCCTGCCCCTCAGGAGTCCTTATAGCAGTTGCCAGTTTCCATCATTACCAGTGTGCATATTTCAGTTTGGTTCTCGCAGGAGCCAACTCTCATTTCCATGCTTGCTGTGGAATTGCGGGACCAGGAAGGTCTTGCCCAGCTGAGCTCTCGGGTAAAGATGGAGAAGGGACTAGAGCCTTGGGCATCAGCCCACCTCCTTGTGGGCATCGTGATGCAGACTCTACAACATGGGAGGCACACGTGCATCATTTATGCTTCACAATGTAAAATTTATAAGTGAGTTCTCAACCATTCATGATTATCTTTTTTTTTCTTTTAATACCTTAACAATCCGGTAATTCTACCTGCAAAGTAACTGTGTTATAGGTTAAGCTACATTTTCCTACTTCCTTTGCTAGCTATAAAATTACTGCCCTAGGCTCAGCCTTCCTTCCATGGAGGTCTGTGTTCTAAATTTTTTTCCTCAAAGAGAAGAGCCCTTAGTTTATTATTCCTGGCAAGTGAAAAGTGCTTCATGGTCTTTACCCTCCACGTAGGGATGAGGAGGAATCATTCAAAGGCTAACATCAAGCCAAAAGTTCTTCCTTGTTCCTGGTTTAAACAGAATCTATTTAGAATACAGATATCTGCTTTTTCCAGCTGTGCGCATGTGTGTATAAAGTTAGAGGTCATCCAGACTTACTTACTTGAGAAATACTTGAAGCTTTTAATGATGGGGTGTAAATTAGACAAAAGGTCCCCAGACCTCAAATTTACTTTTAGGAGTAAAACTCAGAGTGTGATTTTTAAAAACCATATCTTTTATAATAAAAAAATCCCTTTTTGAAAATAATTGGAGGTATTGTAGATTGTCAGTGTTATATATGGAAATACATATGTTGAAAGGCATAATCCATATTTAAATGATAGCCTTATCTTAGGAAGTTTAGTGTACTGCTCTGCTTTTATCTCTAAAAAGAAATACTTATGTGATTTATCTTGAAACGTTTAAGTGTGTAGGAAAATGTGGCCCTCTGAAGCTGAGAAAATTTAATCAAGCCATGAAAAATTGCTTATTACCATATATAAACTCCATGATTAATAAATACAAAATATGTTATCTATATGAAAAGAAATTTTAAATAAGAATTTTTGAGGTAGGAACTATTACAGTTATGGAGTTTCAGAAAGATCAGTAAGGCATAGGTCTTTCTTTTTTAAGAGATGTCTTTCTAGCAGGAAAATTTAAACATAAGATCTATAATGTATTACATTTGTCTTCCTTGTATGCCAAGTTGATAAACATTATATTCTTTTCCAGGTTGAAATGATTTAGGATGATTCCTCTGGGTCTAATTAATGATAAAATTTTATATAGTATAATTTTCTAATTTTACATACACTTTTAAACATGGTAAAATTCTAGTCTCTACTGACTTCTCTCATCTCAAATACTCTAGGCTTCTTCATTTCTCTCTCCTTCATTTTGTTGGTACATCTTTCATCATGAGGCATATTAATCATACTCCCCTCTCCGGTATGGATATGGCAGATTTTCCATTCATGTTATATAACAGATATCTGATAACAACAGATATCTGATAGCAACTCTATCATGATTATTAACCCATAAGCTCCTGAAGGGCAGGGACAGTGTTGTAGTCATCTTTGTCTCGGTGGTGCTCCCTCCATTCAGTACATAGACGGAGTCCGGTAAATTTCTCCTGGATTAAGTTGGTGGAAACTCTGTTCCGATTTCCCTCGTATTTATGGAGCTGCCTATCTAGTATCCAGGCCTCACATATACCCAGACACACCGCTAACAACCACCGCTGTGCGCCCCTTTCTGCTTACTGAGAGAGAAGACAGCAGGAGCAGACTTGTCTATTCACTGACTGCTCACCTGTCTCTGATTCCATAGTGAGAGCTTATGTGAGTTGTCCTGGGGGGCAGTGTGGTTTTTTGTCTATTGTTTTATTTTTTTTTATTTTTTAAAGGTTTTATTTATTTATTTGACAGAGAGATAAATCACAGGTAGGCAGAGAGGCAGGCAGAGAGGGAGGGGGAAGCAGGCTCCCTGCCGAGCAGATAGTCCGATGTGGAGCTCTATCCCAGGACCCTGAGATCATGACCTGAGCCGAAGGCAGAGGCTTAACCCTCTGAGCAACCCAGGTGCCCCCAAGGGGGACAGTATGTCAACACTGCTGTGGAGAATGCCAGAACATGATTGTAAGGCTCAGAATGGGCAAGAAGGGATCACTTTTCCTTCTCAAACAGTATGAACCCATCTTGAATTCAAGGCCAGTTTGTCTTTTTCAACTCTTCCTTTTCTACTTGATCACCTTCACCTCCACGAACACTGCCATTACCACCACTTCCCCCATTTCAACCACGACCATCGTCACCAATGTCATCACCACCACACCAGGAGCGACCAGGAATTTGTGTGTTACCTTATCTATATTTATCTGATACAAACAACTTAACATAGTTTTTTAATAATTGATACATGTTTTTCTGTACTTGAGTTGATACTTTTCATCTAAATTATGCTTTCATCACAAATCATAATCAACTGAAGGAATCATTGACGGTGATATCTATTCCAGTAAAGAAATACTCAAAGAGTGTTTTTGCAAGGTATTTTTCAGAATTTTAATGGATGATATAAGCATTTCTACCTAATAATTAATCATATGCCATTTAATGAGGGCATATTGTAGATCTAATAGCTCTAAACAAGGCCAAAAGAAATGTTCCTCAAACTCTTACTTCTCCTAAATATTTTTTTTCTACTCTCTAGGAGATGATGTGTAAAAGCTGTTGTAATCACTTGTACTGCATTTATTTTGTACATGGATGTATACATATTTCTGTATACATGTTTTGATTACTTTTTCTATTAAAAAATCTCTGGAGTCTCAAATAAATAATGCCTTAGATTCTTGAGTAGACCAAGAATTTTTTACTGTTTTTTAAAATAACAATGTGAATCCTAACTACGGATAATTTGTTGGATATCACCATGTGGTAGATATAGAATTGGTAAGAAACTAAAAATCAAATACGTTAAATTTTTAATTAAATATTGGGTTTCTAGGGTGCCCGGGTGGCTCACTTGTTAAATGTCTGCCTTCACTTCGGGTCATGATCCTGAAGTCCCAGGATCAAGCCCTGCATCAGTCTCCCTGCTCAGTAGGAAGCCGGCTTTTCCCTCTCACTCCCCCTGCTTGTGTTCCCTCTCTCGCTGTGTTTCTCTCTGTCAAATAAATAAAAAGATCTTAAAAAATATTTAAATAAATAAATATCAGTTTTCCTATCTATACACTTAGGAACAAAAGTTCAAGGATTTCCCTTGAGTGTAAGGCACAGAATAACTACAACCCACTGTCCACTTGGAACCCTAACTTCAACTTACATAGTCCTCGCCAAAAATCGATGTGTTTTGGGATTTGTTGAGGTTAGCTAAGGAATATAATACTGATTGATCTTTGCGGGTGTTACAAACTCCATCTGTTTATAACATTCCATCACAGGAATGGGTACCCGGACCTCATTAGCTCAGAACCAGAAGAGAAGTGTACTCTAATGTTATTATCCTTATTCTTAGTAAGAGTTTATATAACAAACTTATTTGAAAAACATTTCAGCAGATCCTACCACCTTGGTCTTTGATTACGTCATTTGCTCACGATGGTGTCAGATGTTCTTAAATCTGTTGATTATGGGGAGAAACAGATGGTTGTTGAGTGGGACATGAATCCCTACTGTGGGGTGGGAACATTAATCTGACAGCAATGACATGATGGATTGGAATAAATAGCCTGGTTTGGGATAAACAAAAGTGGTGAGAACGTTAGGTTATTGTGGTATTTGAGGTTAGAAGTAATGCTTCAGTCATGACAACAGAGTCCAGTTAGGATATGAATCCTGAGTTCCCATTATTGCAAGCTAAGGAAACTGGGCTTCTCACAGTGTTGTGGCTGGAGAGAGAGGTGAAAATTACTAGATAGATAAGTAGAAGCTCACTCCTTGAGTGAGTTTATCCTACCCTCCAACCCTATCCATGTTGCTGTCCTCAACCAACAAACGCACTGGGATAGGCATACTCGCTGAAGTGGATGGATGGAGCTTGATGCTCTCAGACTCTGGCAACAGGGAGCAGAGTCGCCTTTGAAACTGTGTAAACCTTAGTATCCATTGTCAACGACGTATGTGTCTGTTAGCTACAGGTTCCCAAAGCCTTCATACACAATCTGTTGATAATTGTTTTTGAGTTCGCTCCTCCCAGGAGACAAGGTGAAGGTAGGAAATAGCAAAGACAACTGTCACCTGGATTTTGAAGGGCAAGGTTAGTCCTAGGAAACAAATTAATTAAAAGGCATCATTAGGGGCACCTGGGTGGCTCAGTTGGTTAAGCGACTGCCTTCGGCTCAGGTCATGGTCCTGGAGTCCCGGGATGCAGCCCCACATCAGGCTCCCTACTCAGCAGGAAGCTTGCTTCTCCCTCTCTCACACCTCTGCTTGTGTTCCCTCTCTAGCTATGTTTCTCTCTGTCAAATAAATAAAGTCTATTTTTTTAAAAAAGACATCATTAATGAAATATAGGTGTCAGAAGATAAAGAGTCACAAAAATGAAAATTAGAAATAGGAAAAAGAAGCAATGCTTGTAGAGGCGCCTGGGTGGCTCAGTCAGTCAAGCATCTGCCTTTGGCTCAGGTCATGATCCTGGAGTCCCGGGATCGAGTCCCACATCGGGCTCCCTGCTCAGTGGGAAGCCAGCTTCTCCCTTTCTCACTCCCCTGCTTGTGTTCCCTCTTTAGCTGTGTTTCTCTCTGTCAAATAAATAAATACAATCCTTAAAAAAAAAAAAAAAAAAAAAAAAAAAAAAAAAAAAAAAAAAAAAAGGAGGAGAAGAAGAAGTAATGCTTGTAGGCATCAATCCTGGTTCAGATACCTTCTGAATTCTTCAGTCTTCCTAACTGCAACTTTTGGTAGGTTTATTTATGTGTTTATTCCCATGCATGACCCAACTGGGAAATAAAATAACAACAACAACAACAAATGAACTGGCATTTCAGAAAACAACATGCAGGCAGCTAATATGCTCATAAAAAAGAAGTTTAATTAAAAGGAATGCCAGTGGGAAGGAGGCATCGTGTTTGGCATTAAATCTGCAGAGACGGCATGCGGCCTTGGTGAGGGACCACAGGACATCTTGTTGGTGAAAGTGTCATGAGTTCTTCCGGGAGAACATTTTGCAATGTGCCTCAATATTAAAATATGCAGACCCCCACCCAGCAATTTAAGTTTTAAGAATTTATACCGATGAACTATTTTAAAAAAGACCTCCAGAGAAAATGAATTAATGGAAAGCATTTAAAATGTTCTCTGGCACCCAGTAAGCGCTGATGTTGGCAAAGCAAACTAGATACAACCTAAATGTCTATCAGTCCAAGATTGGATAAAAGAATCCATCAAGTAGAACATGGCCACACATTAAAAATTAAAATGTGGCTAGATATTTGTTGATATAAAAATATATTCATGGCCTCTGTTGAATGCAGAAACAAATTAAACAAGTGTGCTGGAGTTCTGTTTCTATAAAGTGACACACATCAGTGTATGAGAAGCCTAGAGAGATGTACAGAAACATGCTCTTTGGGTGGATTTTTTTTTCCTTTTTTTTTTAAGCTTTTTTTGTCCATTTTAAGTAGACTGAAGATTTTAAGGTTATCATGTTTTAATTTTATAATCAGAAAAAAAATAATGCTATTCCATCTCCGAGAATTTTCAAATATACACCAGAACGGACACTTTGGGGGAACTTAAAATTTGATAAAAATTAACCATATAATGTAAAGGGGAGTTTATCTTGAACTCTGTGTCCACACAGAGAAATTGTTAATGTCAAAAAACACACACACACAAAAAAACGGATGCATTGTAAAATTTGGTTTGAAGTAAAACCTAGGAATTCCAAACTTTTGGCATAATGACTAAGTAAAAGTCGCCTTCAATTCTCGGGAAACAATGCAGTTTTTATACTGACCTGAGGGTTAGTCAACAGATAAATGCGTTATATGTGTTCCACATATTCAGCAATCTCTCTAAAAGTCATTTTATCAATTTTGTAATTTTACCTGAAGGAGCAATGCCGAATGTCACATAGCATTTAAATAAGCAAGATTGTCACTTTTCCTAAAGTGTTTTCTGAAAATCCTATTACACTTTACATTGCCGTCATAATAGAGGCTTTGCCATCAAGCACGCTTTGCCACGCTCTGGTTCTGTTGCTGCTGCTTTGATTGGGGGAAATACCTAAACGAAGTGATTTTATCCCCTCCTGTTGTTCCTTCTGCTTATAGTCACTGAGTATAGGCTATAATGATCTACTGGATAGCTCCTTTTCCTTTGTCCTCAATCAACCCATTGATGGGCCTAAAACAGATGTGCTTAAATGAGAACCTCAGTGAGGCATTTCATGAATGTACATAAGAAAAAGAGAGCTTAACCTTTCTGATTACCTGTGATACAAAAATAAAATAAAAAATAAACTTCAGCAACTAACAGAAAGGTGTCAGCTCAGACTCAAGAGGAGCCCTATTTCTCAAGGTTAACAGTTCCTGCAACTAAAATTTTTATAGTGCTTTTCTTCTTTATGCCAGCCCTCTTTCAGCCTCAGACTCTTAGAGCACCAGCCCTGGGCTTTGGGTTCTTCATTGGAATTCTGTTTCTGTGACTATATCCTATCCTGCAGCTCTGAAGACCATGTAAATGCAGAGGTCTCTAAATTTCTCTCTCTCTCTCTCTCTCTCTCTCTCTCTCTCTGTGTGTGTGTGTGTGTGTATGTGTGTGTGTGTGTGTGTCTCTCTCTCTCTCTGTTGTGCCCCAGACTCAAGCATCCTGGTGCCTCCTGACATAGCCATTAGCTAACTGGCAGCTCAAAGTCAACACATCCCGAAGTGGAATCCCTGATTTCTCCCCCAGGCCTTCACCCAGTCTGTCCAGTCCATTTGGCCCACTTCCCTCTCTGCAGACCTGGTGGTCTTCTCCCTGGTCAGCTCACTTTTTCCCTCATTCCACCAGAATGGTATCTCTAAAAACCAATTACCCTTTGATGGAAATATTTGGAAGTAGAGAGAGGAGATGATTGCACATTCTAGTGAGCATACTACTGGACACGGATTTGTACGCTTTAAAATGGTTTATTGTATGTTATGTAAGTTTCTTCTTCACTTATAAAAAGGTTTTTTTAAGCTCTCCTTGTAACTGGGTGACTAGCTGGAAATGTATCTTGTACTTTGTTTTTTAGTGCTGTGGATGCACCAGGAAGGAATGAAACATAATAAAATATGTTGTGACAGTTGCCTGCTTCATGTTCCCCCACTGCACTTAGGGATACAACAGAAATTTCTGATCGAGGCATCTGAGTCCCTTCTTAGGATGTGTCCCCTGCTCACCCACTTTAATTAGGGTTCCAGCTGGACATGTAAGGCACACTCAGGCGAGAATTCTGGAGAGAATTTAATGAAGTGCCTTTTTTCCAAGGTGTAGGCAGAGCAGAGAGCTGGAGCCCGGGGTGGTCAGGCAGCTAGCGACTATCACCAGTGGAAGCAATGCAGAGGAAGCAGCATTTCCAGAATCAGGAGTCGTGGAGATGAGGTGCTGTAGCCACAAAGGGTCTCCGTCCTATGGGCATAACTGAGGACGGGGAGGATGGGGAGCAGAAACACGCCAACACTGTCCTCACTCTCTGCCCCCAGTTTCCTCTTCGGCTGAGCCCAGCTGCAGGCCAGAGGGCTGGACGCCTGGGAGGCCCAGCACAAGGACACAGTTGTGTTTCGGGGGGTTTGTCTTGCTTTTTAAGAACAATGGGAGGGGCGCCTGGGTGGCTCAGTCAGTTAAGCCTCTGCCTTCGGCTCAGGTCATGATCTCAGGGGCCTGGGATCGATCCCCACATCAGGCTCCCTGCTCAAGGGGGAGCCTGCTTCTCCCTCTTCCTCTGCTACTTCCCCTGCTTGTGCTCACACTGTCTTTCTCTAAATATCAAATCAATAAATAAAATTTGAAAAAAAAAAGAACAATAGAAGTTGGTAGGAAACTGGAAAAAAATCAAATGTCTTGAATTCATAATTGAACATCAGTTTTCCTAAGACACCTAGAAACAAAAGCACTAGGGGTTCCCTTGAGGCCAAAGTATAGAATGTCTATGACCTACTCTTGAAGTCTTAACTTCAACCTTGCTGAAAATCCAGCTAAGCATAGAGGGTCCATTCTACCACCCCACACACTATCTGGCCATGCAGATCTTTCTTGTACTTCCTAATTAGGCTGTTCTCTCTGCCAGATTTAACTTTTACGGGAGATTTACTATCCCGGTCTCAGCAACCCCATGGAAGTTCCTTTTAGACCTGAGACCCCTCCCCTTTGCCCACTATCTCCCCAGTGTGCAGAGGAGCTTTACCAAGATCTGCCAAATATTTATGGAATTGAATTTTGGGGTGACTTACTCTCTCTAAGGCTTGAAACTGTTCTGCTAGGCAAAGAATATTCTGTTTACTGAATGGATGAATAATCAGATCGATGAACAACTAAATGAGCAAAGTAGTTGGGTCTTGATGGCATCAAAGCGCAAGATCTCAGATCAGGAGCTCACTAATCACTTTCCTTCAATCAAAACAGGTAGTTTTTCTGTGTTCCTCACAAAGAAGTCGTAGAGCAAGAAGGTGATATTGATGAACTCAGTTAAGTTCTCCATAGCTGAGATATGATAACTTCTACTGGTTCTTCACCTTGCTAGTCTTACCAAAACAAAACAACAACAGCAACAACAACAACAAAAATGCTGGTGTCAGGGCCCACTTAGAACACTTACACCAGAATCCCTAGAAGTGGGACTTACGCATAGGTATTTTTCTTAATTTTTCCATGGTTGGCTAGGAAAACTACCATTCTGGTGTAAGACTATGATTGCCTAAATGGTATTTCCTTCTGACTCTTGAGATTTTTTTAACTCAATTAACTTTTTAATGGGCATCTACATATACAGCTGATCCCATGGATGTTAAGACTATCTTTATACCTACAAGTCTTTATGCTCCCTCTTTCTGGATACCTGGATGCCTTACTCCCATTCCGTGGCTAATTATTCTCATCCTTCAAGGGCCAACCAAAGACCCTCCCCTCTCCCAGGTAGACTTCTGGGATCCCTTCCTTGGTGATCTTTTGCTACCTGAATTCTCATAGCACATCATTTCTGACAGTTAGTGGGTTTTATCATATGTAACCCAATAGTGTAAGTTTCACTTTTCACTGGACATGTGCATGCTTTGTCTCTCCTCTCTCCCCAGGTAGATTCTGCTTTATTCACTGTATATTACCCAGCATGCATAGTAGTCCTTTGTTTTCATAAACATTCACAAAATATCTCCTGAAAAATTAAAACCAAAGAAATGGCACAAGGAAATGGAAGTTTCCCCAAATCTCTAATTTGGGTAGTAGATTAGTGTGGGGAATATGAGAGGAAAGGAAATATATTTGGAGGAAAACATGCAGTAACAAATCATAGATACTATATATATGAAGTTAAAGAAATGCAACTCAGAAATACAAATTTGAGAATGGTCAGCAAAGATAATGGTTGAGTCTTAATGTTCTTATCCACTGTCATCATATTTTCCATGAAAAATAACCTCTGAATAGAGTGTCTCTAAAAAGCAAGATAATTTGGACTATGAGAGCCTATATTTATATCCTAGCTCTTTCTCTCTTGTTTGTTACCTGTCCTTGGGAGATTTTTATAACCTCTTAAATCTTCAGTTATGAACCTGTAAAATGAAATCAATAGCAATACCGCTTTCCCAGGGTTGGGG
The DNA here is from genome assembly GCA_004023965.1 of Spilogale gracilis. Taxonomy (NCBI): domain Eukaryota; kingdom Metazoa; phylum Chordata; class Mammalia; order Carnivora; family Mephitidae; genus Spilogale; species Spilogale gracilis. The sequence goes on along the minus strand of PITA01002365.1, from coordinate 153,319 downwards.
TAAAGAATTAATAAAACAATGTGTATGACACGGAAATGGTTTAGTAAATGAGGACGTGTGATTACCATTGGTATTGTTATGATGGAACAGCAATATAAAACAGTTTTGATTGAATGGAAAATAAGACCTTGTTTTAAAATTAGTGTGACAGATAGGGAAAGGATTTGTTTTAAAATTGCCCTTCATCTCAATCTGGTTTTTGTTCAGTATTTTCTCCATGACAATTATAGCTGCAAATTTTTAGTAGAGGTCAACAGAATTAAGGTTTGCTAGAAAAATTATTTGCAAAAGTTGTTTCAAAGTGGAATAGTCTTCATTCTCAGAACCCAAATGACTTCTTAAAATTTCTCAAGCTACATGACCCGAGGCTAAAAAGAAGCTGTCGAAAGATGAAAAGCAGACATTCTCTTGTGTTCATGTGTGTTGTGCTTCAAAGGACTGCAAACCACATCACCTTCCTCCAGTTTCAGGTAGCAGATTTACGTGCCTGATGTCTGATTGTTTCTACACATCATGGCAACACTACTGACCTTCACTTTCTCCTACACGTGTAATGCCGTTAGATGAGCGACTCACATGTTCTGTGTCTCAGTTTCTTCATCTGTAAAATGGAAAAGTGTTGAAGATGTACATGAGTTAATACATGCAAGATGATAGCAAAAATCCTGGTGTATAACAAGAACTCAAAAATGTTAGGTATATTTGGTTATTTTTCTTGTGTTTTTTTTTTTTCCCTAGTGTGCTCTTATTTTGGATGCCCAGCTCAGTCACACTCTAAAAATCTGAGATCCCTATACATAAACATCATCATGACTTGATAATGTTATTCATTCCATATTCTTTCATTCAGTAGGCATCTATGGATAGCCTGCTGGGAACTGAGCTCTTTTTAATCCTGATGATATGAAAGCTGAATTAAACTTCCAGCCTGATTCCCAACTCCTACTCTTCTCACTCTACCATCAGTCTTCATAGAGGCAGCTTCTGGTGAGAACCATAGGAACAAAGGTTGTACTTTAAAATAATCCCAATATAGAAGAGTGCCCCCAGGTATCTCCTTTGCAGGGATTCTAGCTAAGGATGCTCCCACAAATTCTGTTTGAGTCTTTATGCTGACACCTGGCAGGAGGAGTGGGGATGATATGCTTGCTACCTGTAGCGTAATAAAGAAAACCTCAAGGATATAGCCGTCCTTATCTTTGTGCAAAGTTCTATAATTGAATATTTGTCTACTCACTGTAAGCCCAACCAGTTTGGAATGGTAGCCTGGGGCCCTAGCAAGAAGTCTGTGGGGCTTTGTAACTTCTGGGTTGTGGTACTTAATACAGGAGCAACCAGTGTAACACCCACGGTCATCCGCACAGATAAAGTCATGGCCTTATGGTCAGTGGATGCTGCCAGATGGAGCTGACTGTCTCTGAATTTTTCTCCTCTTCTCCCTCTCTCATCCCCCTTTTTCTCACTTCCTTCCTCCCTCCCTTCCTCAATTATTTTCTAAAGAGGCAAAAACTTAAATTACTTTAATACATATAATTTGGACTATACAAAACTACACAACCAAAGTATAAGAAATCATCTTTATTACTACACAGAAGAATATAACAGTTGTCAGATAAAATGACATAATCTTTAAGTGCAGTCACTTTTAGAAAAAGAGGCCCAGGGCCAGGTTCCAGAGATTATAAAACTCAGCTTGGGTACTTTGGTGACATTGTTTCCAAGGTCTGGCTTACCCAAGGTCATTGAGGAAGCCTCTAGTTTCAAGCAAGCCCAGTTTTATATTCCTAACTCTTGATCTCGTGGAAATTGAAAACTAAAGAATTCTAAGGTTCATTTACAAAATGCTATGTTCAAACATGAACCCATGACTTTCACAGATTGTTACTATCAGACATTGACATTCTGTAGGGGAGGAAAATACATCTTTTTTTCCCTACCCCTTTTAGATTGTCTGGCAGGGGTCCTGTAATTTAGACAAGCAGAAGACAGATTAATGAGAGAAAAACAGAAGTTTATTAACATGCATATGGCATGTTCATGTACGAACAAGCAATGGTGGGTAACTCAAAGAAGTGGTTAGAACTTGTGCTTTTATAGCATCTTCAGCTAAACAAAGGAAAAGAGGTTGGGACTTCAGGAAGGGGGAGAGAAGTTATGGAAAGGTAATTAAGGAAAGTATGGTCAAACAAGGTTACATGCTGATCTTTGTTTACAGATTTAAATTGGTGCTTTCTTCATTGGTAAGAGTCCTTAAGAGTCCTCATCTTCCTGGTACAAGAGAGGGAGACATCTTGACAAATGGAAATTTCCTTTATAAATCTGCTGGCTGGAGAGTTTTTTCTACCTGGTGGTTGGTGCTCAGTGGTCTTTCACTCAAAATTGTCCATATGCCAAGGACCTGTATTTTGGGGTGGCATATTTTGGTATCCTTCACCTCCAGATTATTTTCAACTACAATTTACTTAAAAATAAAATATCATTTGAAGAGCTCCTTCCCTCTTAGATAGGAGCTGCACTGCCTGGTCCCAGCTGAAGGTAAGCCTCATTTCTGATAACTCGAATCTGGCTTGTTATTCTTTGAATGTAAGCATGTACTATAATTCAAAAGAACTTCAATCTACAGAATCTAACTAGAGGTGGAAAGAGGTACCATAGACACACCTAAGTTTTGATTCTTTCTTCAAAAAAAACTCACAATCTTCTGTCTCTAAAACTACCTTGTTTTCATCAAAATTAGTTGCTCTGAAACCAGTGAAGATCATTTCTTAAATTTTATTAATAAAAAATTAAAGTGAACATTGGCCTCTTGCCTATACTAATCTATACTAGCAAATGTGCACTGCTGATGCTAAACTTTGAACATCAGGGTGTTGCTGGGATCACTTTTGGTGTTGGAATAAGACAGCACCTCAGTGTCTGTGGCCATGTCAATCAATAATCCAGGTTGTTTTTGAACTTCAGGAATTAAAACCTCTCAGCAGGGCCCAGGCAGATATAATCAGCTCAAACCAAAATTTGCCTCATTTGGAAAAGCAAAGATCTGATTTACTTGCTAATGTGAAGAACGGGCTCATCCTTTATCCATTCTAGAGTTAACCAAAGGCTGTACCTATTTTGAAAATAAGCGAGGATAATTCTGCTTGAGTCTCAGCATTTAATACGTATGCGATGCTTTTAGAAAGAATTCTGTATTGGGGCTAGAAGCTGTCAGTGGCAATAGTAGGGTGACAGTTTATGGTTATTGAGTCTGACAATCCAGTTCTTCTGCCTGCTCCCCCTTTCACATTTATCAGCCCCTGCAGCACTCTCTCATCTCCTCACTGCCTCTGTGAGACTCTCAACTCAGAAAGATTGGGTGAGTTGAATTCTGAAAGGATTAACCTTCCCCTAAGCCCCGAGGTCACTGCAGTTTCTTCTCCTGGAATATTAAAGAGGAGAACTCAGAGGTCATTCTTTCTGGTCAACCAACTCCTAGAACTCCAGAAAGAAAACCCGAGGCCTAAGGAATTAGCCATTTTCTTTTTTTTTTTTTTTTTTTATTATTTCTCATGATCCAAATTTAGGTTCTTTATAAATTGGGTAGTGGGAATCATTTAGCATCAAAAAATGGATTGCTCTTGGGGGAAGGTGTACAAAAGTAAGACAAAGCTTCCAATCATTTTTTTTTTTTTTTTTTAAGATTTCATTTATTTGACAGAGAGAAACACAGCGAGAGAGGGAACACAAGCAGGGGAAGTGAGAGAGGGAGAAGCAGGCTTCCCGCCGAGCAGGGAGCCCAATGTGGGGCTCGATCCCAGGGCTCCGGGATCTTGACCTGAGCCAAAGGCAGAGGCCTAACCATTGGGCCATCCAGGCGCCCAACAAAGCTTCCACTATTAATAAAGAATTTTTTTTGCCACGTACATCCCAGAAATACTGATACTCCATTGATAAAATCCACTAAGGCTCCGTCACATTATCCAGCCTTCAATCCTAATTTCCTAAAACAATAATATATGCAAGTACTTATAAGATTTCCTATGATGCATGACACTAAGTGTTTAAATTCTTCTCTAGAGTACTGTTGCAACCATCTTTATTACACATCTCTTAAAACAGTTTTCCATGCATATAACAGAATGACTATCACATCCACTTCCTCAGATTACTCTTCTCAAGGTAGCATTCACATAGCACATTTTTAAAAAATAATCTTTATTGTGTTGGAGATATAATTGACATAATGCATTGTGTAAGTTTAAAGTTGCATAAGGTGTTAATTTCATACATTTGTTTATTGTAACAGGATTGCAACCTTAGTGTTAGCTAACACACCTGTCATGTGACATAACTACCATTTCTCTTTTGTTGTGTTGTCAAGATCTAGTCTCTTAGATGGAGCACCTAGGTGGCTCAGTCGGTTAGACATCTGCCTTTGGCTCAGGTCATGATCCGAGGGTCCTGGGATGGACCCTGTGTTGGGCTTGTGCTCCACGAGAAGTCTGCTTCTCCCTCCCCCTCTGCCTGCTGGCTCACCCCACTTGTGCACTCTCTCAGTCTCTCTCTGGCAAATAAATAAAATCTTTAAAAAAAAAACAAAACTAGTCTCTTAGCAACTTTCTTTTTTTCGTTTCTTTTTTAAAAATATTTTATTTTGCTTATTTGACAGAGAGAGACACAGCAAGAGACAGAACACAAGCAGGGGGAGTGGGAGAGGGCAAATCAGGCTTCCCACCAAGCAGGGAGCCCAAAGTGGGGCTCGATTCCAGGACCCTGGGATCATGACCTGAGCCAAAGGCAGATGCCCAACAAGTGAGCCACGCAGGCACCCCTCTTAGGAACCTTAAATTTTCATAATACAGTATTGTTGTATATGACCACCAAGCTGAGTATCAGATCACCAGAACTTATTTATCTGCTCGTTGCATTTTTATACCCTTAAACAATATCTTAATTATCCCACCTCCCAGTCTGTGATGATTACCATTCTACTCTCTGTTTTTATAAGTGTGGCTTTTTAGATTCCACATGTGATATCATGGTATATTTGCCTTTCTCTGACTTATCTCACTTAGCATAATGTCCTCAAAGTCCATCCATGTTGTCCCAAATGGCAGGATCTGCTTTCTTGTGGCCGTGTAATAGTCCATATGTATATGCCCCATCTTCTTTATCCATTCATCCCTTGACAGAGGCTGAGGTTGTTTTGATATCATGGCTATTGTGAACACTGCTGCAATAGAGAAGTATAGATATATTTTCTATATCCTATTTTCATTTCTTTTAGATGTGTATCCAGAAATGAGATTGCTGGATACCATGCTATTTCTTATTTTTAGCTTTTTGAGGACCCTCTGTACTGTCTTCCATAATGACCCTACCAATTTACATCCCCCCCAGCAATGAATAAGTGTTCCCTCTTTTCCACATCTTCATCAATACTTATCTCTTGTCCTTCTGATACTAGCCATTCTAACAGGTATGAGGTGATATCACATGTTGGTTTTGATTTGAAGAGTAATACCAAGTTATCTTTTCATGTACCTGCTGGCCATTTGGATGTCTTCTTTAGAAAAATACCTGTTTTGTTCCTCTGCCCATATTTGATCAAATTATTAATTTTTTGTTACTGAATTGTAAGAGTTCCTTACATGCTTTGGCTATAACCTCTGGTTCAATATATGGTTTGCAGATATTTTCAACTGTTCCTAGATGGCCTTTATCTTTTTTTTTCTTTTCTTTTTTTTGCTGTGTGGAAGCTTTTTAGTGTGATGTGGTCTTATCTGTTGCCTTTTTACTTTGAACTACCCATTATTATAGCAAATTTTGATAAAGTTTATCATTGATTTAAGGGCAGTGTTTTTATGTTTAAACGCATTAAACAAGGGTGTACAAATCTTACTGGGAGAACTTTCAAGACAGTCCTAATTCACAACCACACCTTGAGGGTCAAGACTTCTCAAGGACAGGTGGAAGTGTTTCTGTCATGAGCCCAAAGACTCAGATGCACACACATAGATAGCCACCTGCATGCACATGAACACCAATGAACACACGTGTGCATGCACACATGCACACACATGGGCACCCTCATGAGTAGGCACACACACACTCATGCACACAGCATAGAACAAGTGTAGACATGATGTCGTGGGCCTCCAGATTTTGATCAGCCACCCTCCACACACCCAGGACTCCAAGTGTGAGCAGGCGGGGATGGAGGAAGTCCATAATTCATTCACCCCCATTCTTCTGTCTTCTCTCCTTTCCCCAGGTGCATAAATTTTCGCTCTCAGAATAAGATGAATGACAGATTCATTTAAAAATAAGTATTCACAAATACATGAAGTTAATTTTTTAATTAGTTGATGAATTAAAAATGTTTAAAGCACTTGTTTAAAGTGGATTCAATACAACTTGTCTTTGGTTTGAGCCTTATGCATGTTCAGGGATTATGTTTTAGGGCTAAGCATTAAAAGCAAGCAGAGGGTCACAGGAAAGACTTGCATAACCACAGGCAGTGTTTGATTTTATCATGATTTAAGACTTAAGATTATTAAAATACATTTTTTGTCAAACTGAGTTTTTTAAAGATATGCTTTACCTCTTTTAGGGAGGAAAAAAACACACAATTACCCTCTATTAAAATAAAGTAAAGGATCCAATGAAAGTAATTAATATTTTATTAAGGAAATTTTAATAAACCAATTACTGCTCATGAATATGGATAATCTCAAGGAAGAGAGCCACCCTGTGCCTGAAATAAAAATAAACTACATTTTAAATATATTTAGTATACATAATTAGTTATTTAAATGTCTTCTCAACTAAACCTACTGTCAAAATTATATTTGGAACAGCAATAATTTTATACTATAAGAGAAAGCTATTGAATACATATAATTAAGGGAAAGATGCTATAAAACAATTTTATTAGAGATTTTAATCTCAAAGAAATTAGCATATTTTCATTGGGAAATTGAAATTTGCTAGTGACCATCAATCAAAATACTAAAACATCTTTATGTTACTTTCAGATAAGAATAAATGAAATTGCTTGCATGGATACTAAACACCACTGTGAATTCAGTTTATTCCACAGTTTTTTCACAAATTGAAATTTTAGTACTACCTTAGCTAAGTTAGAATTATCAGGGAGTTAATAGAAGATAATTGCCCAGAAGAAGCATTAGAGATAAGCCTTCTAATGCTAAATTGACTGTTTCCTAGTGATATAAATTTCTCTCTATTAGCTAAAAGTAGAATTTTGTAGAGTCAAGGGTTATAATCTCGTGGAAGTAACATTTTGTATTCTCATTTGTATTTATTATTTGTAACTGCGGCTATTTTTTTTCTTTAAATCATGACTTCATTTTGCCACACTGTAATACTTAAGGAATGTCCAGGGCTTGGAGCCCATGTCATCTTACAAGGGTCTATCATCTAGTTATTAATTATTGTATTTCCTTAGCACCTGTTTAGTGAGCAGCTAATGTGTTCTCTATGCTATGAACGCTCAGACCCCTTGCTTTCACGTCATGGCTTGGACTTTGTTGTGGGGGAGAACAGTGAGCAAAAAGCAAAGGGTCAAATAATAAAAAAGCATGGAAAATAGAAAAATTAAAATAGGAGAGCTGATAGCAGGTGTCTGGGGAAGTAGTTTAGAATGATCCAGAAAAGTTTCTCTCTGAGTTTTTGCGCATTTAAGGTACACATAAGCAGAAAGAAGGATCAGTCCTGGAAAGTTCTGGAGAAGAATGTTTCAGGTTGAGAAAGTGGGAAGTCTAAGAGATAGGAGCTACAGATGAGCTTGTGTGGTCAAGGAAAAGAAATATTGCCCTGTTGGCTACAGTAGAACTGTTACAACAATGAAAGGATCCTGAGGGTAGGGACTTTTTTTTTTGTCCTATAATGTAACCTCAGCACCTCAGCATCAACCAGAACCTGGCACCTAGGTCCTTAATATACATGGAGTGAATAAATGAATGAGTTATTCAAGATGAATTTAGACATGTAGGGGAATACCTGACCATGAAGCTGTAATAAGAGGTTGTTTTTTTTTTAAGATTTTATTTATTTATTTGACAGAGAGAGAGATCACAGGTAGGCAGAGAGGCAGGCGGAGAGAGAGGAGGAAGCAGGCTCCCCCCTGAGCAGAGAGTCTGACTCGGGCCTTGGTCCCAGGGCCCTGAGATCATGAGGCTTAACCCACTGAGCCACCCAGACACCCTATTATAAGAGGTTTAATTCTATTGGAAGCATAGCAGTATTTTTTTTTTTAAGATTTTTTATTTATTTGACGGAGAGAAGCACAGCCAGAGAGGGAACACAAGCAGGGGGAGTGAGAGAGGGAGAAGCAGGCTTCCCACCAAGCAGGGAGCCCGATGTGGGGCTGGATCCCAGGTCTCCGGGATCATGACCTGAGCCGAAGGCAGTCGCTTAACCAACTGAGCCACCCAGGTGCCCCGCATAGCAGTATTTTAACAGGTTGTGTAGTATTGAATGTTGGTTCCCCAAAGGTGTCCATGTCTTAATTCTCAGAGCCTGTGAATGTTATTTTAGATAGTAAAAGGGGCTTTGCAGATGGGATTAAGTTAAGGATCTTGAGATGGGGTGATTATCCCAGATTACCGAGGTGGGCTCAGGGAGATCACAAGTATCATTATAATAGAGAGGAAACGAGTCAGAGTCCAGGAGGAGGATAATGATAATGGATTCTGAGGTCAGAGTGAGATGGGTCTCAAGACAAGGAGCACCGACAGGCAAGCCTTGAGTCCAAAAAGAGAGAGGTGCCTGGGTGCTTCAGTTGGTTATATGTCTGCCTTCAGTTTAGGTCATGATCTCAGAGTTCTGGGATCAAGCCCTGTGTCTGGGCTCCCTGCTCAGTAGGGAATCTGCCTCTCCCTCTGCCCCACCCCTCTACTCTCTTTCTGCCCCACTCCTCTACTCTCCCTCTGCCCCTCCTCCCACTCTCCTGCCCCCTCCCCCCGCTCTCACTCAGCTCCTCTCCCTACTCTCCCTCTGCCCCTTACCCCCACTCCTGCTTGAACTATCTCTCTCAAATAAAATCTTAAAAGGAAAAAGTTAAAAAAGACAAGGAAGTCCTCTTAGAGCCTCCAGGAGGCCAACCTGCTGATCTGTTTTAGACTTCAGACCCACAGAACTGTAAGATAATAAATACGTGTTGTTTTAAACCTTGCATCTTCGGTAGCTTGTTACAGCAGCGACGGAAAAATAAAACACGATTATTGCACATTCAAGAAAGTGGCCATTTAATAAAGTGTAAACATGAAGATGGATGCTTTTTTAAAAGTTAATCTCTCAGAGTGCTCCCTTCAGCAGCACAGGTACTAAAAAAAAATTCATCATTTATAATCGAAATAAAATGCATTTTTTTCTTTAGTTGGAGTGTTTAGCTGGATCCTCCGGCCTGCATCTTCTGTTCTCTTACAGTACACTTTCTAAAGAGAAGAGAGCAAGTGGATCTAAGTTATAATGACAGGGGTAACTAGGAAAAAAGTAGAGAGAGGAAAAATAAAAATGAGTCCAGAGACAAAGAGAAAGGAGAGGGAAGAGAAGGGATCCCATACAGTGTCTGAGTGTTACGGGTCCAGGAGGAACAAATCTGGGTGGTTCTTGCTGAGCGTTCCTCAGGGGGCTGCAGCATCTGAAGGCTTAGCTGGGATTGGGGCTTCTGCTCCCAAGGAGGTCTTCCCTGTGGCCATTGGCTGGAGACCCCGATTCTTTGCCACATGGGCCTCTTCATGATGGCACTCAAAGCCCCCCTCACATGACAGCAGGCTCCCCTTCAACAAGCAATCCGAGATGGGGCTTGGAGGAAGCCACAGTGCATTTTCTGTCACCCGGTCTGAGAAGCCACACACCAGGGCACCTGGGGGGCTCAGATGGTCGGGCGACTGCCTTTGGCTTTGGTCATGAGCCTGGAATCGCAGGATCGAGTCCCATTCCCTGCCAGGTAGGGAGTCTGCTTCTCCCTCTGACCCTCCCCCTTCTCGTGCTTTCTTTCTCTCTCTCATATAAATAAGTAAAATCTTTTGAAAAAGAAGAAGCTTCCCACCATCACCTCCACCATATGACGTTATCAGAGCAAGTGTCTAAGTCCAGGGCTCACTCACAGGGAGGACTGGGCTCCACCATGAGAAGGGGAGGCCAAAAGAGCGAATAAAACAGTGTTGAACGAGCGCAGAAGAACACAAGAAAGAGGAAGGAGTAAAGAAAAATGTGAGCAAAAGAACCATTTCTCGTTTCTTCATAAAGAATGCCCAGATATGGCCGTTTCTCTCACTAATCTCTCTCCCATCTGCCAGAACTCATGGGTGTGTGTGTGTGCGTGTGTGTGTGCGTGTGTGTGTGTGTCACTCTTGACTTCTGCTGAGCATGTCAGCCTTTATCTGCAACGACCTCAGAGACTGTGATTCTACACCCAAGCTTGTCTCTGTGTCCAGATAATCTAACCAAAACTCAAAGTTTTGAGGGCTCCCTGCAACTGGTTGACTGAATTCTCCCCGAAAATAATTCTGCCACATTACATCTTCTTGACCAAGTCGTCATCCTAGCCGCCTCTGGTCAGAGGTCCACTGTAGCTGTCCTGGGTCAGGAAGCACTGGGGGGTGCAGATGTGAATTACCATAGAAGGTTCGGAGACCGCGTTGAGCACTGTGATAAGCTCTCTCGAACGGGAAACGCAGATGGGGCCAGCCTGGAAAGGTACAGTGAATGAGGACTGAGAGACTTCTGTCCATGCTCAGTTCTGAATGAGGTTACACTAATTGATGAATTAATGAGGAAAGTAATGGAGAGAAGAGCCCAATAAAGAGCTATCTTGGACCATCTCCTTTCCATCTGCTACTTCTCATCAGCTATTAGATTAGGCCTTTACATTTCCTTTGATTTTCCCCTCTTCTGACCTTTTATTCTGATTTTTAGAAACCAGTAGGGGCTCCTGGGTGGCCCAGTCAGTTAAGGGTCTGACTCCTGATTTCTGCTCAGGTTGTGACCCCAGGGTGGTGAGATGGAACCCCACGCTCAGCGGGAACTCTGCTGGAGATTCTCTCTCTACCTCTCCCTTTGCCTTCACACCACCACCAGCACACTCACTCATTCTCTCTCTCCCGCTCTCATTAAAGAAATAAAGAAACAGTAAAAATTGCCCTATTATCACAGAATGCCTTTGGATTCGTTTAAAATCATTGCATGTGAAAAATGCGAAAAATTCTCCTTCACTCTTCAGCTTTTTGAGGAAATGTATTTTATGGCAAAACGTATCACCCATATATTAGAACATTTACATGCCCCCAATTTTCTTTTTCTTAAGATGTTATTTATTTATTTGAAAGAGAGAGAGAAAGAGACCATGAGCAGAGAGATAAGCAGACTCCCCACTGAGCAGGGAGCCTCACACAGGACTCGTTCACTTGAGCTGAAGGCAGATGCTTAACTGAATGAGCCCCCGGGTGCACCTACAAGCTTCAGTTTTCATGGATTGGGATCTTCAAGTCAGGATTTAAGAATGAAGAAATTAAAAAAAGAAAGAAAGAAAGAAAAATTTTAATGTTCTGTCTGTATGTGTGCATTGTATACTTAGAAGAATAGATATAAACCCTTGAATGTAGTACTTCATAAATTATCCTCAAATCCTGGGGTAATATTAATTTCTTTTTCATATGTTTTTTAAGGTTGCAAATCTATTTTATTAGAAAAAAGAATTTTTGCTAAGATTGCAAATGAGTGTATTTTGATTATCTAAATTTAAATATTTCCTAATAGAATGAATACACAGCTTTGTATATTATTTAAAACAAGATAAATGTGTATGATAATATTGCTAGCATTTCAAATCCATCCGAATTAGAATATATTTTCAGGCACTTTCTGTATACCACAGAGCATTTTTTGTGTACCCAGTTTCTAATACTAATGGCAGTGCAAATCTGCACACAGAAATTTCTAGAAAATGGTCTATACACTAAAGCAGCATGGGAAAAACCTTTTCTGTAAAGGGCCAGATAGTAAATTGTTTAGGCTTTGTGAACCATATAGGGCAATAAACAGGCAGAGCTTGTTCCAATAAACCTTTATTTACAAAACAAGCAGGAGGAAATGCCCTCTAGCCAACCCCTTGTAGTTAAGGATTGATTTATACATACTGGGCACCAAAAACATTTTATTTCCCTTGCATTTACCTCAATAAAATTCCTAGCAAATGTTATTTTGAAAGAGTTGAAAAGAGTTTGTCTCGGGATGCCTGGGTGCCTCAGTCGGCTAAGTATCTGCCTTCGTCTCGGGTCATGATTCCAAGTCCCTGGGATCAGGCTCCTTGTTCAGTGGGAGTCTGCTTTTTCCTCTGCCTGCTACTCTCCCTGCTTGTGCTCTCTCCCTCTCTTTGACAAATAAATACATAAAATCTTTAAAAAAAAAAAGTTTTGTCTCTACAGTTATATTTTTATAGAACTGATTTAAAACTGTCCCTTCAGTTATTAACAGTCCAACATTATCAACTTTCAGATTAATATGATTAATGCCCTTGATAAGTTCAACATATGCCAGAAAAGATACTAATAAATTTCAGAAATATCTGTGTACTGTTTGTTCTATTCATAACACAATAGATGAAACAATCTTTTCTGAAAATTTGTTGAAAGCTTATTAAACAAGCAACAGAGAAGTTGTGTTTCTGAAGACAACTATGATATTTGATTCTCAGTATCTCCAGTGATGATGTCTATTTAGATTAGTCGAGAAAAAATACAATCTTTCTTTCATAAAAAAGTAGAATGTAACTGTTTCTTTCACCTTTGTGTGTTGTTTTGAACAATAATAAAAAATACTTTAAAGGCATTTTCAAATATTGTAACTTCTATACAATACTGATGACCTTTTCTAAACTTAATCTCATTTTAAGGTTTTGTCTAAAAATATTTAAGAGCCAAAAAAATTCCACATGACCTAAGAATTCTGCTTTTACAATGCCTGCATTAATGATTATTACATTCTATCCCCTGCACACATACTCTCCACTTTCTACTGCTCTCTGCCCTTCGTTATGGCAGGAACACCATCTCCGGGTTCTCCATGAACATTGTTTTCTGAGAAAAATTGACAAAGCTGTTCACAAGTGACAGTAAATTTAAATTCCTTATGATCCCATTGTCGTCAGACCTGGTTCTGGATTTTCATAAGACCCCACGTAATGGTGGCTGGTTCTAAATGGAGACCAAGTCCATCAGACAGTCCATAGGTGCATATTGAGGTCAAGGATAAAACTAAGATGTCCTGCAGGTTTGTAGCTTAGAGAACTTTCACAGTTCTTCCATCTTGGTTAGATTTTGGATACTTGGTCCCAGTGTAATAATAATAAACAGAAGTCTGGTTGGTATCCTCCATTCAGATCGGATCTCAACTTTTTTACTCATCAGGATGGCACAAAGGCAACCATAACACAAGTCCTCTGCCCATTTGTCAGATTTTCACAGTGCCACTTCAGTGGGTTCTCACAGGTGTTCTAAAATTAAGAGTATGCTCTAGGACATGTGTTCATACTATCTTCGTCCATCCTGCCCATGCTGTTAACTTGATGAGGGAAAACGCTTTAGAGAGGAGAAAGGAAGAGTGGCCATCCCAAAACTCTGTGCCTGTGTGTCTTGCAGGAGTCCTTTGGAACCTCTCGTCTTGTGACGCACTCAAGATGCCGATCATCCAGGACACTCTGGCTGTGTTGACCAACGCCGTGATTATCCCTCATTCTGGCTGGGAAAATTCCCCTCTTCAGGATGATCGGAAAATACAGCTGCATTCCTCACAGGTGCTGCGAAATGCGACTGGATGCCTAAGGTGAGTCCCATCCTGGCGGCCACCTCCTGCTGTCACACGCTTTCTGTTTCTAGAACTTTAGCCGCCGTTTCACTGAGGATCCGAGGGTCCCAGAAAGATGAGTGTTGACTTGGTAAAGGAGGATAAATAGCAGAAACCATTTCGAATGAGGTACCAAGGAGGAGTAGGCACCTTCCACTATAAGTTTTTTACTTACTTGACATATTCTCTTGGGTCTTGGGCAGAAAATAAACATTTTCACTCCACCCAGAATAGTTTTTTAAGGACAATAGTTTCCAGGAGTTTCCCATGTTGTATTATATTTTGCATATAAAATAACCAGCCAGGCCAGACGGCTGGGGGAGGGTCTGTGGCATACACATAGGGAACTAGTTAACTGGCATCACTAGTTTCATTTTTTATTTTTAAAAAATTTTCTGTGTGACTGCCAGGACCTATAATTGCTCACAGATAACTTTTTAATAAAGCCTGTTGTATGAAGTATTTTTTTAAATAATAAAAGTAGCAAATATGTTCTACTTCTCTTTCAATGCATTTTTACAAAAATCGTCCCCCAGAAATCTCTTAAGAAGCCTTAGAATAATCTTTACTTTTGTTTAATTTTTGCTCTTAGAAAAGAATGTGATAATCAAGGTACAGTTTTTCCCATCTCTAGAAGCTGTGCTCCCAAGGATGCTGTATTTTGTACCATAGTTGGAAATCTCTGTTGGATACACTTAATGATGAGCTGAGGGCAAAAGGGTGACTCCGAGGACCACCAGTCAAATAATCCATATTTCAAACATAAAGTGTACAGCATTGTTTTAGCTGGGCTGCCTCAAAGCTGTCATTTCTCCTACACTTGATTGGTTTCTAGGTGCAAAAACCAGTCTCTCCTGAGGAGGAACAAAATCACCTAGTAATAATTATCTCATGAATATTTATAACAATGCTCCCAACCTCCAGTCTTGAGAGGAGTGGTGTGTTTGTGTAAATGTGCGTGCATAGAAGGAGATAAAGTGGTCCTATCTCCCTACATATCGACGTGCATTCACAGACAAGAATAGGAAATCCTCTAATGATTCTTCTTTTCCTCAAGGTCACAAAATAATGATCTTTGCACATGATTTCTCTGGCAAAGCTTTACCATAAGCCAAATTTACAGTTCTCCAAAACTCCCTGTTGAGACATTTATTTTATAACCTCTTACATTGTGTTATCCTTCAGAAACCTCCTGCCCCACTGGAAGAATTATAACTCCTTCCAAAGCTAAAACTGTAGGCACTTCTCACTTTTTATACCTGATTTTTCTAGTTCAGTTATTCGCAATTATTATAGGTAGGGTTTTTGTGTGTGTGTGTGTCCCCCTTCTGAGCATCTTTGACTTACAAAGAATCAGGAAGGAAGAGAGGGAGGGAGAAAGAGAGGGAGAGAAGAAGAGAGGGAGGGAGGGAGGGAGGAATAAAATGGTCTGTCATTCCTAATCCTGGGAGAAGTGCCTTGGAATCAGTTGTAGAAATATGGTCAGTAACGACCTGATGAACTCTGTCAGTTAAAATTCTCTCTGAATAATACAGTAACATAATTATGCATTTAAGATGTTTGCCCAATGGAGGTAGGCCACTGACGCTAAGAGCATCCGTTCAGCACCGTTTGATGAAAATCAGATGAAGAAGCCAGACCGAGGAGGTTCATGGGTCCCCCTGGTAGGTCATCTGGCTGAGTTTAGCATTTAGACTGTGATCTAGAACGAAGGTAGTTCAGATCAGGGTGACTCTCCATCCCTCTCCGTACACACTCACAGAGGCTTGGCTTCAGCTGCTGAATGTGGCCAGGAGCAAGCACAACACAGGAAGAAGAAAGAGGGGGGCATCTCATCTAGAAAGAGTTTCATGTAGCCAAATTGGGTTTCCTTAGTCAAGATGCAACCAGGTTTAGGGGGTTATCTCTTTGTTCTAAGTTATCTGGTGACTGGCAAATCAAAACCCATCAATATATGGTGAATACTTAACTTTCCCCTTAATTCATTGACCTTCTGCTCTTCTATAGAAAGAAATAATAATTTCTCCTCTCGTTTGAATATGTTTGTGAATCATTCCACAGTGAGGAGCAGGTTGAATTAAGAGAGGAAGAAAATAACTGTAGGAAGGGACTAAAATGCATTTATCATACGCTCAGTGGATACAAAGTTTCCAGAAGTTTCTATGAATACTTGGTGTTGGCAACACACCAGAACAGTCACAGATGTTTTTATCATGATGGAAGATTCTAGATTTTAATTTTTGAGGTTATATACGTTCTTGATTTTTCCAAAAAGGCCCAGATTTTTATTTACATTAAAGAAATTACTGCTGTTCTTGCCTTTCAACAGTGTTACCCATGAGCCTTTGCTGAGAGCCTGCTGTGAGCCCGGGAGGGTCCCGGGAGGCAGAAATAAACAAGGCCCACAGAAATCCTCCTGGAACTGCAGAAATGATTTGAATATACTCCTTAAAATGTAAATTAACAACCAGATTGTCTCAATTTATAAACCAGATCTGGGCTTGTACCTTTGCAAGGAACATTTTCTTCTATCAAAATATTTAGAAAGAATTTGGTGCTTTGGGGCTTCTTAAAGAAAAAAAAATCACAGCAATTGTCCTTTCTCATGTAGTAAACATATTTTGTATATAAAGTGATACAGTGACTTCATGCACGGAAGGATATAGTAAGTTTGTATAACCTTTGCCTACTTTGATCCAGCCTATTAATTTAGAGCTTTGATTTTGAAAGTTGCCTAAATTGTATAAAATGCCAAATTTACATGTTATAATCCTTTTCCAAAGCATCATGTCCACCACTATCATATTCCATGATATCTGGCTAGAGTGTGAAGTATATGATTCAGACACTTGTTTAACTGATAACAGAGAATCAGCTATATTTGGCCTACAGAATGTTTCTGTTGGCTCATGGGTGCATAAAGAATTCTCCAGACAGCTCTGGAAAGAACGGTGACTAAGTTGGTATAAACATGTTAAGTGTCACAACGGGTAATCAATTCAGTTCATTTCATGTGGTGTCTTGATATTTCACTGTGAAGGCAAAGAACATTAGTAACCTTCAAAAAATAAGATAAAATATGCACACAGTATGTCTTATTCTCTTCCTTTTTTAGATCTTATTCCTTATTATGGAAGCATTTTTAAAACCAAGGTATTATTGTTCAGGACATCCAGTTGTATTAAAATTCTTTTCAAGTATTTATTTTTATGTATTTCAACTTCTAGAAATCCTTCACAGCTTTTAAGGATCAGGAGGCACATATAATTCAATCCTTGTCATAATTATACATTTTATAAATTTATTTTGAGAGTGTGATTTTCACATTACCATTCATTATCAAATAACACTTGGAATTAAAAAAATTACAAGTAGCAATATACATGAGCCACTATTTAAATATTTTTGATATGTGAGATGTCAGTTATATGTAATTCAGTTAGCTGTCCTTGGGTGATATTTTCTTTAATATTGAGTTGGAATAGAAACTCTCCTTTCTCATGAATTCTAGAGAAATCAAAGAATGGAGCTGTGTGTGTGTGTGTGTGTATTCATTCATTCTAGAGTTTAACCTGGCAACAGGATGTTTATTAACTAATTTTATGCATTGTCAATCGAGACAAGATTTTCAAATGATTAAATGAATATTTTGATTCCTAAAATCCCTGTCTTCCAAGGACCAGAAATTTCTTCTTCAAATACATCACATATTCTTGTATTTATTTTATGTTCAATAGCTCATAATTAGTAGGTTGGGAAGCCAGCACTGGAACTCCCATCCTGACTCCTGGTCCAGACCGCTCCCCACTATTTCCACACAGAGAGGAAATGCAGTGCCCTATGAGGTGACAGGAACATATCTGTTCCCAGAGCAACCTAACTGACCACCCAGCTGGCAGATTGACTCACTCCCCTTTGTGTTGGCTCCTATACTTTGCTTCTCAACAGCTCCCAAGTGTCATCCTCTCAGCCAACATCCATCTGATTTGCCTACAGTTGCCAACTCTCCACCCCCCTCGCCCTGCTCCTCGCTCCTCCTTTCTTACTTCCCATTCTTATCTCCTAAGGGCTCAAATACAGAGTGGGAGGCACCCTGGAGAGTTAGTCATGGAGCCCCACGTCAGCCCCTTCTCTCCACCTCCACCTTAAATCTTAATTTAGACAATTAGTCAGAGCAATGGATGCTTTTTTTTTTTAAAGATAAGACTATATTTTAAGACATACCCTAGATAATAAAGTTGATGTTATTTTTCCATTACTCAGATTCTTCCATTCTCTTACTGATCACTTAATTCTCTTTTACTGATTTTTCCACTCTTTTTCTGGAGTAGTATTTCCTACCCCAGGTGGCTTCTAGCTCCAGGAGAAGATTCTGGTAGATAAAGTAAATTTCTCTGATCACTAATGGAGAGCATTAATCTAAATTTTTGTTCCGAGCAGGATTCAAACCTGTTTGTGTCATTTCAGGGTGAGAAGCTGAGGTGAAGAATTTCAGCAATTACTAGTCTAAAAGAGATCACCTTTTCATCTTTCAGAAGGAAAAAAAATTATAAATGCAGATTGTACGACTCGTAAATGTTCAAAAGCTTATCAGAGGGAGATTTAAGGTAGAAAAAAAGCCTAAGCCTTCCTAAGCCAAAATCTGGAACACTAATGCTGTCCCACCTTTGGATAACTTCATACAGTCTTACTAAACTCTGTCCCATTTCTCAAACTTTCTCTTTGGCAATGATGTTGTACCAGTAGCAATGATAGTACCAACCCCTGCCCACCAGCCTTGATCGTGGGGCACACTCAGGGGGAGTGTCCCAAAGAGAAAAGACTCTTGCCTCTGCCTTCTCCAAAAAAGCATGGTAAATCTTCATGGAGAGATGTCATATCATGTTGACATAGCAAAAATTTAAAAACACATACAAAATATAAAATGAAAAGTTAATGCCCTTCGTCCTTTTTCCATTTAAAATTCATTTGGGGGTAGGAAATGGAATTTTTCAAACGTGAATCTGTATTTGTTCTTGAAGTATCTGTCACTGAAGAAAGACAATAGAAATGGAAGAAAAAAATCTCTTACATTTTGTTGGAGGAGTGAGTTGATAAGAATGATGGTGGCTGGAGGGTGGGGCTCCAGATGGCACTGGCAGGTGGGGCAGCGGAAATTACAGCTGATGGAGATTAGCGTGAGTCGGGCTTCGTCTCCACAAGCTTCTTTCTTCCAGCGTCCATCCCAGATGCACACTTATACTCCCCTTCTTCCTCATCCCTTCCTCTTTTCTGATGTTTGTCTTTTGTTCCAATGCTGTGCAATTTAAGCTTCAATTTTTAATAAAAGCCATTTTAAAATATGGCCTAAAATTAATGTGATAAAATGTTAGATAAGGCTGAGACTGGAAGTGTGCATCAAGTTCCTGGGTTAGTTCTTTTTCCTTAACCTTATGATTAAAGAGTCCTCCAAGAAACTACTCTCCTTTGGCCTCAATCAGGCAAGTCAGACCTTGAAAGAGATTCAGTTCTGTATTCGTGAGTGTTTCACTGTACAACATATAATCAAATACTTTTCCTAACTTTTGGCTGAAATAATCACCATCAACCAAAATGCATATTGACCAACCACAGCATAATTGCTGAATAGTGAAGGTCAGATAAGCTCATTTTAGCTGAGATCATTGTAATGGATTAATTAAGTGCCCACCTCCCCAAAAAATGTATGCCCACCAGGAACCTCAGACTGTGACCCTATTTAGAAATAGGGTCTTCGCAGATGAAATTATTTAAGTTAAGATGAGATCATACTGAATTAGGATGGGCCTAAATCCAGTGAACGGTGTCCTTACAAGAAGAGAACATACACACTCAGGAAAAGGCCATGTGAAGACAGAGGCAAAGATTGGAGTGAGGCAGAGATAAGCCTAGGAACGAGAGGGCATTGCTGAAAGCCACTAGCAGCTAGGAAAACACAAAGAAGGAGTCTTCTCCAGAGACTTCAGTGGGGGTATGACCCTGCTGACACCTTGATTTTGGACTTCTAATCTCTCAAACTGTCAGAGAATGAGTTTCTGTTGCTTCAACTCCCTCCCACACCCCCCACCCCCGTTCGCGGTGCCTTTTTCCAGTAGCCTTAGGAACCTCCTGTAGTCACCCCAGGAAGTAGTGCAGAAAGGGCCCAGAGCCAGCAAGCCACCAAAAAAGACAGCAGGGCGAGGGGAAAAAAACTGCAAATAACTCAGAGAAGCTGCCCCTGCCCAAACAGCATTCATGCCCAGGAACAAACCAACAGTTTGGGAACTGTTTTTTGGTTTTTTTTTTTTTTTCCTCTCTAGGCCATCATCCTCCATAGCTCACGTGCAAGGTCAGACATCCCTGCATGAGATTGGGTTCTGTAAGCCCAGCTGTGGCTGCCTCAGCCCAAGAGTTTTACCTGAAGCCTCTCCACTAAGTAGCTATTAATAAGCATCTCCCCACATGCTCATCTTGTTTTTGTGTTTTCTGCTTCTATTTATAAACCCACCTCCCATTTCCTCCTGTCTTTAAACTATCTTCTGAAAGTTTTGCAGATCTATTTGATGCTCCAGATAGCCTGAAGTCATTCTGGGTTCTCAAGCAGGACTCATGACATGATAGAAGGATCATCTAAGGAGGTTCGCTCCCTGAGCTGAGTGCAGAATGAATACTTTCTAGATTTCGCGTGAAACATGACTGTGTTTCCCATTTAAAATATCACAAGTCAATATCCTAAAGATCTCTGTCCGGGCCATTATAATTTCAGAGTGAACTGTAGGTGGAGCCTTGCTGAGTATTCTCTTTTATTATTTAATCTGCCAGCTCAGTAAGACAACTCCAATCTATTACTGTGTGGCTGTGTTCCATTTAGTCATGCATGCTTAGGACGCTATCTCCAGCCAAAGTATTTGCATAAGGCTGGCTTTGCTAACTTCCACAGCTCATTTCCTAGAGCCGCTGAGTCATTTATTTATTTTTATTATTCTATTCCCACTTCAACATCTTGTCCTGAAGGACAACAATATACAACCCTAATTTTTCCATCTAGTGTACATGAGAATGTTATTAAGCCCATCAAAAGAGCTGCACTGCGCCTCTGCTTATGAGTATAATTAAACTCAGACCCTCAATTAGTCATTTTAACCCATATAGTGGATGAGCAGTCAGTCCCGTGGAGCCACTAATTCTGGAGTGACCTTGAGAAAACCCGTTCACAAAGTAATACTAGTGATGATCACACTGTGGCTGGAAAGCTCCAGGGACATTTATTTTATCTGGTTTACCTCTCACATTAGCCACAGGCAAGAGGAAGAATTATTGCCACTTTTATGTTAAGTTTAGTTGGTTGCTGATATTATTTGACCGTTAAACCGTGATTCATTCATTCCATGACTGAAAGCCTGTACCTCCCACTTGCTTTCACCCGTTTTGCCCATCCCCCACACCCTGCCCTCTAGTAACCATCCCTTTGTTCTCTGTGGGCTGATGGTTTCTGCTCTTTTTGTTTGCTTGTTTGTTTAGATTCCACTTGTAATACACTCACGTGGTATTTGTCTTTCACTGTCTGACCTGCTTCATTTAACTATAGGGCATATAGTCAAAAAAAAAAAAGAGAATGTTTTAAAAAGTTTGGTTTTTTTTTTAAGTCTTGTATAATGAGTTCTGGATTTATCCCAGTCTTGTGTTGCAGCTGAACTGAGCATTCTTTATCCAGGGACTTAAAACGTAGTCTATGTGGATGCTGTAAACAGAGAACTACTCACTCACTCACTCACACTTGGTTTCCCCACGCCTGACCCTAAAGCAGACCCCGTGCCTACCTCTGCGGCTCTCTACTTCTGATCACTGTGCCTGTTATGGATGCATGGTGAATAGTCTTCTTGAGTCATGACTCAGCATTGAAGGTCATTTTTGGAAGAAGGGACAGAGTTAGGGGGGTGGGGAATGGCAGAAGGAATAGGGGGTTGTAGGACCCCATCAGAGGGGACGGTTGGGCTGCCCATCTGAGCAGCTCCCTTCATGACAAGGGCTTCAGGCTCCCATGGAGCACCCCAAGCTTCTAGCTCACTCCATGAGACCCAATCGTGGTGGTTTATACTCTAGTAGTTTATAATAATTAGTCTATAGTCTATTAATACATTATAAGAAGTTTATCCTTGGGGCACCTGTGTGTCTCAGTCATTAAGCGTGCCTTTAGATCAGGTCATGATCTGGGAGTCCCAGGATCAAGCCCCGCATCGGGCTGGGCTCCCTGCTTGGCGGGAAGCCTGCTTCTCCCTCTCTCAATCCCTCTGCTTGTGTTTCCTCTCTGGCTGTGTTTCTCTCTGTCAAATTAATTAATTAATTAATTAATTAATTAATTAAATCTTAAAAAAAATCTTATTCTGTGTTAGTTTGCGAGAGCTGTCATTCATAAAATAGCACAGACCGATTGGCTTAAATAGCAGAAATGTATCTTCTCATGATTCTGGAAGTTCGAAGTCTAAGCAGGGCAAGTTCTCAGAGGCCTCCCTCCTTCTTTTGCAGAAAGCTGACTTCTCACTGTGACCCCACATGGTCCTCCCAATGCCTCTTCTTGTAAAGTTCCAAGTTGGGATCCCCAAATGAGGCACCGCCAACTGGAGCATTGCCTTTGAATACCACAGGCTCTAGGGCTTGGCCCTCAGCCTTGCTGAGCCAGAAACTGGACCTTAAAGCTCCAATAGCATCAGGAGGAAGTTAGCATTGGTTTAGCATCTGTGAAAAGCCCATTATAAAATGCTATGCCTCTTTAATATGTATACTGTTTGATACAGTTGTCCCTATAATCTAGTGAAGTAGGATTCCCTATCCCATTTTACAGATCAAGAAGCTGATACTCATGAGGATAAGAGTAGTTTGAGCCAACTCATACAGCTAGTAAGTGAAGGAGAGGTGGTCCATCACACGGGTCGTGTGATGCCTCAGCTGCACTCTTCGACTCCAGCATGTTCCATTAGGCAGAGGAAGGAGCAGCCCAAGAACAGCTGAGACTAGGATGCTGGCTCCGTCCAGATCCTAAGAGAACCAGACACCACGACAGAATTAGATGTCCATGCAAGGTATTTAATTAGGAGCAACACTGGAGAGGAAAATGGGAGGGAACCAGAGAGCCTGGAAGAGCCTTCAAACTGTGATGCAGTAGGTCTGCCCCCAAGTGAAGGGGAGCAGAAAAGAAGGAAGGAATGTTGGGTGGGTGGGTGGGTGGGTGAAATTGTCTGCGTCTCTCAGGAGTTTTGACAAGACCGCTGGAGAGTTCTCCCTCGACCAGAACCAGGCTTGCCCTGTACGGCTGCTGAGCTGGGTCACTGGCTGGGAGTGCCATGGGTAGTGAAGCTGGAACATGAAGGCAGACGCGGTGACGAATCACAGGCCACAGAATCTGGACCATCAGTCAGTGATGCTCCTGCAGGAAGAGATTTGAGTGAGTGCACTTTTATGGACATTGCATAAGCCTACTCCTTTCTCAGTGCTCTCATTCTCTAGACACTAGCCACCAAGAAGTACAATCAGAAAGTTGCTCGGTGATAAAGAATCCAAACAAGAGGAGTTAGTTACATTGACAGAACGTATCATTCTCTCAACCTCTATTCTTTTGAGTCTTCACCATGTGCTTGGCTCTATGGTAGGCATGGGGTCTGCAATGAGGAACAGATAGACACAGTCTATGTAGCTTGCTGCTAAAGCAATGCATGATGTCATTAAGACAACCTGCTTGCCTCTAAATCCCATTAGGCTTCCTGGGAAGACTGGAGTGGGTCTCTCCTAAACAATGCCTCAGAAGGCCATATTCTTTTTCTTTTTTTCCCAGTATTTGCATGGCTAACCTACCTCTCTCTCTTA
The DNA here is from genome assembly GCA_004023965.1 of Spilogale gracilis. Classification (NCBI taxonomy): domain Eukaryota; kingdom Metazoa; phylum Chordata; class Mammalia; order Carnivora; family Mephitidae; genus Spilogale; species Spilogale gracilis. The sequence goes on along the minus strand of PITA01002365.1, from coordinate 129,610 downwards.
CTAATAGATTCCTTATATATAAAAAGCTATTTACTGTTAATTGATTTACTATTACATCTTGTAGTCTTAAAGCTTTCTCTTCAAGCTTTTGCATTTTTGTATCTTTTCTATTAGGAAAAGTCTTTAAAAAAAACCTTTTATTTTTTAAATTGTTTCAGAAGACATTTCTATCCCCCAGAGGACTAACTATAGTTTTGCAAAGTTCTTTCTGGCATTTATGTTCCATGAAATAGTAATAGTAGGATCATTTCTCCCCAAACATTGTTTTGTTTCTCTAAGATAGAAGTGAGACTATAATAATTTCACCTTAAATATAAATTTTTAATATAAGATACCCTATCATGTTATTCTTTCTTAAAGTTTCCACAACTTATTTCTGCAAAATTTGATCTACTTAATTATGAAAATTTGCAGGATCTAACTAAAACTTGTTTTGAATTATTTATCCTATAATTTGATTGCAAATATGGGCTCTTAAACTTTTAAAAGGACAAGCAAATGTTAAATTTTATCTTTTCATTTTGAGTACTAATTCTTCCTATTAGAATATGAATATTCAAATCTTTCCATAGTATGAACAAATTACTTCCTCTAAAAAAGATTAAATAAAAAATCTTAGTTAATCCTCAATTGGTAGACAATGGTGTTTAATATTTATCCCTATAAAACATGGGGTTGTAGGGTGTTAACTCCTTGATAAATAAAAAGCAAATTGCAAGAGTTGGATCGTTCTTCAAATCCTTCATAACTTCCTGATATTAAAAATATAATTTTTCCTCCCGCTGCCCTCCCAAATTACATTACATTGCATCAGAAGTAGCTTCCCTGGGGGAGAAGCAAAGAAACAAGTCTATTATCCATAAATTGAAGAATAAAGAGCTCACCGAGTTTCACTTACAGGCTACTCCTCTCCAGTATTTTAACACATTTATTTTCACACCATTTCTCCTTTCCCTTTTCAAAGTGGCACTTATTTTAAAATAAATAAAGCCAGCTTTTGCCAGAGTTGTGACAAAACAATCAGAGAGATGAGGACAACTCATTGGAGCAGCAGCAGAGCATGCGCAGATGCTAGCCTACACCGGGTGGCGATAATGAAGATCTCTAGCTCACAGTTGCGATTCCTCTTGGAGGAAAGAGAAGCATAACCATTGAGAGCAATGCATGGAGTTTTCCAAAGTACCAAGGCAGAGATCATGCCTCCTATGCTCCCATCCTGGGAATTCCAGGTGCACAACTCTCCTCTGCACAGCCAACTTCTAAATCCTTTTGCTCCCCTCGTTCTCGTTTTCTTGAGTCTAGGTGATCCTTCATTGACCAAGAATATTTGAAGTAAGTTTCACGTGTCCTTTAGTTGGCCAAGGGACTCTCCCAAAGAAAAGAGTCGGAAGTGTTTGAATCACCGTCCTCTTCTCCTTGGCCCCATTTCCCGGGTTAATGACTTCCTCCTGTCACCAAGCCAGCATCGGGAGGCATCTGGAGCCAGTCCATGACTGTTTGCTTCAGGGAATTGGATAGGCAGCTGTGAGTTGGGGCTGAGCAGGGTGGCTGATTCTCGGAGTTCCTCTCCATTGCCCTTCCCTTCAGAGCTATCACAGTGAGGGGTGACAAACGAGTCTCTGACTCAGACAGCTGTGGCAGGGTGGGGGGAATCACAGGAAGCAGAGGTCCAGGTGGGATGAGTAGAAGCACCCCATGGTCCCCTGCATGAAATCATGGAGCTGCTGGTTGCCCGTCTGTGGCAGGACCTTCACTACCTCCTAGCAAATTACTTGTTCTAGAAACAGAGAAATTGGGAAGGCTCCAAAATGTAAAAATCATCATTTCTTCATTCTTATCCATGTTCTGAGCTGGCAGAAGATTCTGGACATACTAACTCATGTGTTCCTAAGGCAGAGAAGAGCCTACCTGCCTGCTAGGTAGGCAACCCTACCTAGATTTCATGCTTGGTCTACATTTTCTTGCCTCCACATATTGAAGCAAGAGAAACAGTCGGTAGTAACCATTTCCATTTGCTAATGGATTGACAGCCTTCAACACTTGATTTGTAGGATACAGTGGTTTTCTGTCCACATCATAAATTCTTTTTTCAGTTTTTCAGTCTGCTTAAATAAAAGGAAAGACATGTGAAGACTTTATATTAACCGTACGTCCTTCACTGTTGTCCCGTGGAGGTACAAATACATCATTATTCCCCATTAATAAGCTCTCAACTAGCAAGGAAGATGCTGAGCCAAGAAGGCACTGACTGGAGCTAATGAATCCCAACAAATAATTGCATTTCTCTTAAGGTAACTGATTATCAGAAAGTAGCTGTGTTAGCACCAAGATTTGATGTGAGAGTGGCAATTCTCAGGAAGCGGCCAGCTGATTAATTATCCCCCATCATTCTCCATAATAGTCCTGTCTGGACATTTGTGTCCAGACCATTGTTCTTCCCAGGGTTACATTGGCCCTGACCTGATTTGGACCAACAGGGTAATTGGTAATTGCAGGCTAATTTATATAAACAAACGAGGGTCCTGCTAAGTGAAAGCATCATTGCTATGATTGGTACTCACTGTTCTAAGAACTCTCTGTTAGGTGTAAGTTTGGGTCAAGTGGTTGGAGCCAGTGGAGCTTACTGCAAAAAAAAAAAAAAAAAAAAAAAGATTATTTCAGGTACAAAAAAAATTAAAAAATCACGTCCTTTTAGGGCCTGCCAGGAAGCGTGATTGATGGTCTCTTGCATGGAATGAGTGCTCACATGTTTTGGAGAAAATCGGTTTTGTCCTTTGCTTAGAGTCTTGACAGGACCTGAAGGGTCCTTCTTAGCATCTAAGAGAGAAGCACAGAGAAGTCTCTTCCTAGAGCAAAAGGAACCTTACTTTCTCCTCTGCAGGCAGCAATGTCATCCGGACTAGCAAATGTGATTAAGTGTCATTTTTCCTTGACCTCCGTGGCTCCTAAGCAGCCAGAATGGATTAAGAGGCTAAAGCTGCCAAATCAGATGGAGCCTCAGCTGGCACCCACAGTAGTAGCTCACAGAGGACCTGGTACTGGGGTTTATTACCATTTGTTGGACTCCCTCCTATTTGAGGGGAGATGATTGAAACAAAGGGTCCTATTGTTTTCTTTCAAGCACCCAGCCAGGATCCCCTGCAGGCTTGCAGGCATACCTTGGGTTGTAACACAATAGCTCAGAGAGGCAGAGCTGTGGGTCTCAAGTAAGGAAAAGAACCCTGTTGGAGAAGGAGAATACCTTACTTTTCACCTCTCAGGGCCTATAAGCTTCCTCTTTTCTTTCGAAACTTTTTTATGCTCTGAAGGCTTTAATTCAAGTGAAGCCCAAGGCCAAGCCGCACAATGAACCAGGAAGATCAGATTAACATGACCCATGGGTCAGTCTGTCTGACAGCAAAAACGTCACCTTCTACCCAAGGGTCCCCTTCTGTCTGACGCTCATAGGAGCCCCCACCTCCCTGGCATTTTCTCCCCTACTGTTTTGTTTCTTTCATTTAAAAAAATTTAAGACGCAATGCACATAACCTAAAAGCTACCATTTAAAAGTGAACAATTCAGTGACGTTTAGTACATTCATGACATAGGGCCACCACTTTTTTTTTAAAGATTTTATTAATTTATTTGACAGAGAGAAACACAACTAGAGAGGGAACACAAGTAGGGGGAGTGAGAGGAGGAGAAGCAGGCTTCCCGCAGAGCAGGAAGCCCGATGTGGGGCTCCATCCCGGGACTCCTCCCATATCATGACCTGAGCCGAAGGCAGACACTTAACGACTGAGCCCCCCAGGCACCACAGGGCCACCACTTCTAACTAGTTCCAGAACTTTGTCATTTCCCCAAAAGGAAATTCTGTATTTATTAAGCAGTCCCTCTCCACACTCCCTCCGTCCTTCTCCTTTGGGCCTGGCAGCCACCGGTCTGGGTCTGAATTGACCTCATTCTGCATATTACCTTGAAATGGAATCCTGTACTGTAGGCCCTTGGTGACTGGCTCCTTTCACTCAGCATCAGACTTTCAAGGGTCATCTGTGATGCAGATTCCTTTTTAGAGCAGAATAATACTCCATTGCGTGGATGAACTACATTTTGTTTATGCATTCAACCCCCAATAGACATTTGGGCTGTGTCCCCCTTTGTCTATCAGGACTAGAGCTGCTGTTGGCACATATGTGCATATATGGGTCTGAGTTCCCCAGGGCAGGGGGTACGCTTAGGGCCAGAGCTGCTGAATCATATGGCTGCTCTATACAGGACTTTTGGGGGAACAGACTATTTTCCACAGCCCTATTCACATTTCGTGCATCTCTCTAGTATGTTTTCTGGCTTCAATTATTTTCTTTCTTTATTTCTGTTTTTAATTTCAATTCCACTTAGTTCACATACAGTGCGGCCCTGGTTTCAGGAGCAGTATCCAATGATTCCTCACCCACGTACAACACCCAGTGCTCATCATACCGGTGTCCTCCTTAACGCCCGTCTCCCATCTAGCCCACGCCCCTGCCCACCTCCCTCCATCAACAGTCAGTGTGTTCTCTATAGTTAGGAGTCTCCATGGTTTATCTCCCTCTCTGTTTTTATCTTGTTTTATTTTTCCTTCCCTTCCCCTAAGTTCATCTGTTTTGTTTCTTAAATTCCACATATGAGTGGGGCGCCTGGGAGGCTCAGTCAATTGAGAATCAGCCCTCGGCACAGGTCATGATCCCAGGGTCTTGGGATTGAGCCCCAGGTGGGGCTCCCTGCTCAGCGGAGAATCTGCTTCTCCCTCTCTTTCTGCCCCTCCCCCCTGCTTATGCTCACTCTCCCAACTAAATAAATAAAATTCAATTAAAAAATTTTTTAAATGTGTCCAACTTTTGGTTTTGGCTCAGGTCATGATCTCAGGGTCATGAGATCAAGCCCCATGTCAGGCTCCATGCTCAGGGTCCAGGGTCCTGAAATCTGTCTGAGATTCTCCGCCTCTCCTTCCTCCTCTGCCTCTTCCCCATTCGTTGTCTTTCTCTCTCTCTCAAATAAAAAATATTGTTTCAAAATATAGTTAGAAAAATATTCCACATATGAGTGAAATCATACAATGTCTTTGTCTAACTTATTTTGCTTAGCATAATACTCCTTAGATCCATTTGTGTCATTACAAATCATAAGATTTCATTCTCTTTTCTAATATTCCATTGTATAATTCATACCGCATCTTCTTTATCCATTCATCAGCCAATGGGCATTTGGGCTTTTTCCCTAATTTGGCTATTATAAATTACTCTGCTGTATCCATCAGGGTGCATGAATCCCTTTAAATCGGTATTTTAGTATCCTTTGGGTAAATACGTAGTAGTGCAGTTACTAGACTGTAGGGTAGCTCTATTTTTAACTTTTTGAGGAACTGCCACACTGTTTTCCAAAGTGCCTGCACCAGTTTGCATTCCCACCAGCAGGGTAAGAGGGTTGGTTCTCCTTTCTCCACATCCTGGCCAACATCTATTGTTTCCTGTGTTGTCGATTTTAGCCACTCTGACAGGTGTGAGGTGATACCTCATCGTGGTTTTGATTCCCATTTCCCTGATGATGAGTGATGTCGAGCAAAATGTGCCTGTTGGCCATCTGGATATCTTCTTTGGAAAAATGTCTGTTCATATCTTCTGCCCATTTCTTAACTGGATTATTTGTTTTTTGGATGTTGGGTTTGATAAATTCTTTATATATTTTGGATACTAATGCTTTATCAGATATGTCATTTGCAAATATCTAATCCCATTCCATAGGCTGCCTTTTAGTTTTGTAGCTTGTTTCCTTTGCTATGCAAAGTTTTTTATCTTGATGAGGACCCAATAGTTTATTTTTGCTTTTGTTTCCCTTGTGGCCTTGATTATTTCTTTTTCTCAGATTATATGCCTTTCTTTGTCTTTTTATTTCAGACAGTTTTTCTCTCCAGCTGCTAGATTATTAAGGCCATTTGTCTTCATATCACTCTGCATGAATCCTTAAAAGAGAGGTACTACATAAATGTTACGATTTAGCTTTAAAATTCTAAGGATGGATGTCCACTACAGCTTGTGGTCAGAGTTGGCCAGATCCTCTGTGTCTCCAGCCCTGTGCTGGTCCCTCTGCCCTTACTGTGGTTGCAATACTGGCCTTCTTTTCATTGCTCTATCCAGCCGAACCTTTGCTGTATCAGGACCTTCACATGTGATTCCCAGCACCTGAAGGAATCACTCCTCTCTCCTTTACCTTTACATCTCAACTTAAAAGAGTCCTATCCAGAGAGACTTTCCACAACACCCTCTCCTACCACACAAATTAGGCCTTCCCCAGTGCCTTTACAAAGCATCCTGACCTTTTCATGCGACCTTCTGATGATCTGGAGTGCTGTCCTTGCCTGTGTGCTTCTGTGTTTAAGACCAGAGAGCTACATTCTCATGAGATTCGCTCTTTACCATTCTGGCTTCCTCAGCCCTAAACAACAGTTAGCACTGGTGCCCTCCGAGAACTAGCTCCTGAATGAGTGAGTGAATGAGAACCAGTGAGGACCCTTCCCTGGCCACTCTTCCAGCATGCCTCAGAACGGTGCTGGGCTCATTTTCACCAAAGAAAGGAAGCTTTTCATTCTCCCAGTTATGAATAAGACCCTCCCGGTCACACAGATAATGTGTTTACTGGGCATGATCTCAAGTGGCCACATGAGACCAGTCTCCTGATTACTGCCCCATACCTGCCTGTTTTCTGGTATGTGTGTTAGTGATATTGCCGCTAAATACAACCGTCACCCCCGTGCGTGTTACTGTCAACAGCAGAATCTCGTTTTCTTGGACAGTCATCCATGTAGTAAGTTCTGTCCTCGTACTTGGCTTGTATTGCCCTTGGTTTTCATGATACCGAATTCGTTGTCCACCTCATTTGAAGGATGCTGTTGGGCTCTTGGTTTATCAGCGCAGTTAAATAACAAATGTGGACAAAAACCCTTTAATACCGCCGATTGGCACCTGATTCTCATGACAGTTTTATAAATGAGAAGATATTATGGGTCGTCCCCCTCCCCGATTTTAAATAAAAGAACCTGAACCTGGGAGAGGTTGAGCAGTTTGTCCCAGAGCCCAAGATGGGAAGTCATGAACCCGGATTAAGGCCTGGGCTCCCGGAATCCAGAGGGAATGCAGCCTGATGGAGTTGTGTGCCTCAGAGTCGGCCCATGGGCGCTAACCACTGCAGCCAGTCTGCCTTGTTCTAAACAATGAGAACAGCCATAACCATTGCATCATCTCTGCCTTGGTGCAGTGCTAAATCAACAAGTCGCTAAAATGGACGGTGTCTCTTATTCTACACAAACATACAGTGAATTTCTGCTACATGCCCAGGACTCTGCTAGGTACCAGAGAAGCAAACATGAATAAGACCTGATACTTACGGCCTAGAAGGATAGAAGGAGATCTGAGTCATAGCCTAGAGCTTTCATTTCTAAACACCCAAAAGGATGAGCACCAAGGTTTCCATATCTCCTGTGTTGGTCACCTGCAAGTACCCTCCCCTCACTCACTAAATCCCTCCTGCCCCAAGACACAAGGAGGGTAACAGGTGGGTCCTTAGAGGAAGCAGCAGGCAACACATCTGAGTGGGAAAAATGAGTCTCCTATTAGCAGTCTGGACTTCGACAAGAGATGGTGGAATGTCTGGCAACATCCCAAACGTTCCTGGCCCTTTGCAAGGTGCCCTGAGCCCCTGTTGCCTCACTGATACCTCCTTGAGGGCTTCTGTTCAGATGTGAGGGCCCAATAAATATAACTCTTTTTTTTTCAGGACAAAATAAAAAGTAAGAGAAAACTGGTGGATGGAAGTCAGACAGGCTGTTTACCTCTGAGATGGCTGAGTGGAGATCCTGCCTTCTTATCTGCAGCTGAGAGCCAGACTAAAGAACTACTGAAGGCACTGTGTGGATTGCCAGTGTAGACTGGGGAACTGACCCTATGGAAAAGTTGAGATCTGAAGAGCTGACAAATATAGCCAATATCACTGCCTCCCAGTCCCGGGCTGGTCTGTTGGTGGATTAACTCTACCAAGTGAGAAATCTCAACCAAGGGATGGCAAAGCTTTGCCACCTGCCACTCAGACAATTCAGTCTCTCTGCTGGGGGCTGTCATGCGTTAAACTTTTAATGCTCGCTCCGCAAATTCATATATTGAGTCCCAACTCCCAGTACTTCTGAGTATGACCTTATGTAGACATAGGCCGTTGTACATCAGATGTACATTAGATGAGGTCATTAGGGTGGGCTCTTATCCAAGATGACTGGTGTCCCTATTAAAAGGGGAAATTTGGACCCAGAGACACACACAGCAAGATGTCATGCACAGGTGAGGGCAGAGCTGAGATAGATGCTTCTCCAAGCCAAAAAACATTGATGATGGTTGGCAAACCCTAAGAAGCCAAGGGGAGCAGGGAACAGATTCTCACAGCCTCCGAAGAAACCAGTCCTGCTGACACCTTGACCTTGGACCTTTGCTTCTCCAGAATTATGAGAGAATCGATTGCTGTTGCTCAAGCCACTCAGTTTGTGCTACCTTGTTACTAAAGCAGCCTGAGCAGACTAGTACATGGGAGGAAGCATATGGAAAGGGGAGTGGAAATGCTGGAGAGATTCATGGAAAAATGAAGCCAGGAAAAAGGCTCCCCTCTTCCAAAAACTAATAGTGCTCCTGTGCACCATACTAGAATATTCGTGTGCTTTGTTCGTGTTTTCTCTTTGTTGAAATAGGTCCCTCTGTCCTTTGGTCAGGTGTCAGTGCCCAGGTATCAGAGTCTGTTCATACTGGTGTCCCCTAGTCCTTCTGTCTCCTTGCATTCTAGCAAGTTATCATCTCTCGGACAAGCAAAGAAATCAATCACAGGCAGCCATGCGTATTGATTCCATCCCAGGCCAAGCTTGATGAAAATGCGGGACCATCAAGGGCTTGCCTGCTGCCAGCCTGGGCTCCCGAGTGCAGACTGTTGGCCTCGGCCCATCTCTCTGATTCCTCTTCCCCCTGATTTGAGTTTGCCCTCACTTTGGCCGTTTGCTTGGCTACCCATTTGCCCCACAGCTTGCCTTCTTGCCGGCCAGCTGCCCGTCCTCTGGCTCTCCCGCCAAGCAGCATGATGTCCTGTGACCTGAGTGCAGAATGCCGGTGGGCAGTGAGCAAGTGATATGGGTGGGTGAGAGCATGCCAGTGGGCCTTAACTGAGCACAAGACACGGGAACCTGCTCGGGGGGACAGGGAAAGCCTTCCTCTGAAAAAGACATGGAAAGATGAGCCCACATTGGCCAAGTGAACAAGAGGAAGCATGTTCCAGGCATGTGCTATGCTCAGGCCTTGGAGTCTAAGTGAAATGGAAAGTCTTGGGATGGAAGACTGGCGCTCTGATACACATTTTAGAGGAGCTTTCCTGGGGGTTGGGGATGATGGCAGAAGCACAGGGACCCAATGAAGAGACAAGACATGGTGGTAACGGTCCTGTCGGTAGCCATGCAGGACGATTCTGGAGATGCTTTGTGGTCGGAGTTGCCTGGGTGTGCCACCTGAGTGGATGCAGTTGTGTGAGAAAGACTGAGTCCACAGTGAGCGACACTGTATTTGTACAGCAAGTCAAGCAAAGTGCCTCGAAGCACAGCAAAATAGGAAGAAAGGAAACTCCCAAAGCAGTTACCGTTAGCAGCACTACTTGTCTTTTCCTCCATTTTGCTCTCATCTTTTTTGCCTTTTAAGTAATTTCTTATTCACTTCTCTGGATCCCTATGACCACAGCTATGCCTTGTGAATATCCCTTGTCCCTCTCATGATCAGTCCCATTCTGGTCAATCCAGCATTAAAACCAAATCCAAAAAGCTAATCCACACGCATTTAGAGACTAGTTGGCTGTAACTGCTTCACACAGCGCACAGTGTCTCATCACACGGCGAGTTGGGCGCTGCTAGGAGAGCGCCAGGCACCGGTACATGTTCCACCAACATGGCCACGTGGCAAAAGTGGACACCATGTTCTTTTTTTTTTTCCAGTGTTCCGAGATTCATTGTTTATGCCCCACACCCAGTGCTCCATGCAATACGTGCCCTCAGTACCCACCACCAGGCTCTCCCCTCCCCCGCCCCCTTCCCTCCAAGACCCTGAGTTTATTTCTGAGTTCAAAGTCTCTCATGTTTTGTTTCCCTCCTTGAATCACGCTACGTCCCATTTCCTTTCCTTCTCCTACTGTCCTCTAAATTACCCCTTATGCACCACATGTAAGTGAAACCATGTGATACTTGACTTTCTCTACTTGGCTTATTTCACTCAGCATAATCTCTTCCAATCCAGTCCAAGTTGCTACAAACTTTGGATATTCATCCTTTCTGATGGAGGCATAGTATTCCATTGTATATATGGACCACATCTTCCTTATCCATTCATCTGTTGATGGGCACCTTGGCTCTTTCCACAGTTTGGCAATTGTGGCCATTGCTGCGATGAACATTGGGGTGCATATGGCCCTTCTTTTCACTACATCTGTATCTTTGGGGTAAATGCCCAGTAGTGCAATTGCAGGGTCATAGGGTAGCTCTATTTTTAATTTTTTAAGGAATCTCCACTGTTTTCCAAAGCGGCCGCACCAACTTGCATTCCCACCAACAGTGTAAGAGGGTTCCCCTTTCTCCACAGCCTCTCCAACACTTGTTGTTTCCTGTCCTGTTAATTTTGGCCATTCTGACTGGTGTAAGGTGGTATCTCAATGTGGTTTTGATTTGAATTTCCCTGAGAGCTAGTGATGATGAACATTTTTTTATGCGTCTGTTAGCCATTTGTATGTCTTCTATGGAGGAGTGCCTCTTCATGTCTCCTGCCCATTTTTTGATGTGATCGTCTTTATTTTAGTTGTTGAGTTTGAGGAGTTCTTTATAGATCTTGGATACCAGCCCTTTGTCTGTAGTGTCATTTGCAAATATCCTCTCCCATTCTGTGGGTTGCCTCTTTGTTTTGTGGATTGTTTCCTTTGCTGTGCAGAAGCTTTTTATTTTGATGAAGTCTCAGAAGTTCATTTTCGCTTTTGTCTCCTTTGCCTTTGGAGATGTGGACACCATGTTCTAAGACCACAGCAGCTCAGAGTTTCTTTGGCATTTGGGCAAACTAACACTGTCCATTTGATTTTTTAGCACATTCTGTAACAATCACTCCATGGTGAGTATTTGTGGTTAAAACTGAAATAGTACACTGTATCCCTGGGGGGGTGGATTTTAGAGAAATAATGGAAAACTGGAAATACTGGCTTTGATCGTGGATCCACTGGCCTAATAACAGTTTGTGTACTCTATAAGGATCCTCTTTCTGCTTCTATCTTGTACAAAATTTGAGTCATCCTACTCCATGTTTTTTAAAACTATGTTTTCTTTACTGATGAACAGACCTCCAAACCTTTCCTCATTAGCAGGGTAGAAAAGGATTGATAATAAGAGTAATTGTATTAAGAGGAGCTTCAGAAAAACCTGGCATTTCGAGACTGTATCTTCCAGATAATTTTTATGGTGCATTGGAGCCTGCCTTGACATTTCCCCCAAGAAGTCCTTTCCTACGGTCTGTCCCAGAGCCTCAGAAACCATTATCATTCACAAAGAGCCATGAAGCCGGCAGAACACATGCATCCTGGGCCGGTGGTAGAGACACAAGCCTTCCCTTTTCTCTTCTTATTCTCAGTGTGTCCTCTGAGTGGGTTAAGTCAATCTTTAACACTTGCTCAACATCAAAAAGAGTAACCCCAGTCCCATAGCAGGCAGGAAAGCTTTTATCCCAGTACTTATTTAGTGTGATGAGGATAAACAATGAAGCTAAACTCTTCATGGCCAACTTGTGACCTGGTTTTAATGATGCCATGAAGCCCCTCGAAGCATCCTTGTTAGGTGACCTTCCTATGCAGCAGTATAATTCTCAGATGTTTGAAACCTTACTCCCTCCACAGCTAAAGCAGTAAAAGGAAATTGTGCACCCAGTGGTGCCGTTGTCCTACTCTTGTGTTAAGCACCAGCCATCTGGTCATAGTAAACCAAGAATAGTCACTCTTAGGTTACCTGAAGTCAGGGAGAAGCCCATGGCCCTCAACATGCCTGCAGCAAGAGGCAACCCAAAGTCCTAATGGCCACATTTTCTCTTGTTTCTCGGAGCATCTAAAAATACCTTCATCTGAAGATGCAGGAAGTGTATCTGAAGGTTTGGAAGTACGTTAGCAGAAATATGAAAAACGAGCTTTGATGGGAAACTATTACAGTGAAGCTTCCTGGTCTTCTATGGTTGTGCGGATGGCATTTTTCCATTGCTGCCATCACAGGCGCCCCACACTCCATTGGCTGGAACAGCTCACGTGTCTCACAGTGGCATACACGGGAAATGCGGGGGGTACGGCTGGTCTTGCAAGTTCAAAATCGGGATCTCTGCCAGCAGGAAGCTGTGGGAAGAATTTGCTTCCCTGCTTCTTCAGGAGCTTAGCCAAATTCAGTTTCTTGCAATTGCAGACTAAGGATCACATTTCCTTGTTGGCTGTTGTCTAGGGGCTGCTCTCAGCTCTGGAAGCCACCGTATTCCCTAGTTTGTGGTCCCTTCCAGCGTCCTCCAGAGCCGGCAATGTCGGGATGTCAGGCCCCCTCCCCTCCCCTTCCCTCATCTCTCTGCTCTCTCTTCAGCCACATGTCTTGGACTGACTCTTCTGCTTTTAAGGACTCATGCGATGACACAGGGACCCTGGATAATCCAGGATTATTTCCCTTTCCTTAAGGTCAGTGATTAGTACTAATGCCATCTGCGAAGCCCCTTCACAACAAGTTGCAAGATGAGTGCCTGACTCAACAACCCCAGAGCAGGAGTCTTGAAGGGACATCCTTCAGATTCTCCCTTCCGCAACAAAGAAGAAAAAGTCTGGTCATGACAACAACGGAGGCAGACAATTAAACTATAGAGTCCTAGGAGCTAAGCAGTGTTGGTTTTAAAACACAATGACTTCGGACAGCTCTGACTTTTCCACTTATTCCTAAATTGAGATTCAGACCAATGCCTAAGCTGCTGCTTCTTGCAGAAGCCAGCACCCACTTTCTTTCCATAAGTCTTGCAGAAATTTCCTCCAGAATATAAAAATATATTTCAATAATTAAGAATAAATATATACTTTTCCCCTTTTAGAAAATAAAGAGGTGAGTGATCTTAGTTTTACAGAGTTTTCTGTATATTTTTTATAGAATTTTATATGGATTCTTTTAATTTCTCTGTCTAGTCACTCAGTTCCCCTATACTAGATAATTTCCTTTCAAAAAAGGGGGAAACAGAGCTATTCACAGACATCCTCTGCACCTTTAATTTCATCTTTGGCCAAACAAAGTTTGGCTTTGTTTGTTTTACCTACCTAGAACTACACAGTAATCTCTGGCCAAAGTAATTGGAGTCTGGACTTTTTTTTTTTTTTTTAAATCATTTATCTTGTTCTTCAGTCCAAGTAAAAAAACTATTAAGTGTGCCGTCAAAACTTCTAAGTTCCCGGGACAGCAGTTGGGAGAGATGGGAGCATTTTTAAGACATTCAAAAAAAAAGATGGTTTTTATTTTTAATCCTTGCCTTTGCCTTTGCTCTCAAGGCTTCTGCTGTTTTCATCCAGGGACTATTTTTATTAGCATTGTGGTCACAAACTTTCAGGAGATTTTTCCCAAAGAAGAAATTTTACACGACAAAAAAAAAAAAAAATGCAGTGAGGGATGGCGACTGTAGCTGGCCAGGCCACCTGGAGCAGGAGAAGGACAGGACTTTCCTCATCTCCCTTCCTTACCCTGTGGCTGTGTGTTCTGATCGCTCACCCTACTGTGCTGGGCAAGGACCTTGAGCCATCAGCTCAGAGAAATGCTGCCGGGATCAGCCCAACAGTAAATACCCAGAATAAAAGGCCATGAGGTAGGAGCTGGGGAATTGTAGGCAAGACGGAGGTCGAAACGGGGGGAGGGGATGAGACACGAGAGTAAATGCACTTCTTTCTTTGAAGATACTTTCAGATTCGGGGTTGTTATTGTACCCAACAAGGTGTCCATGAGTGATCAGAGTAATCATGAACACAAAAAATACACCTTGAGGACAACTCATCATCTAGCTAAGTGAACTTAGAAATCACATTGATTCCCAGCTTTAATAAATCTTTGAAGTAATGATTTGTTCAAATTTCCTGCAAGTAAACAAATTGAAAGATTACATGAGTGCAAATGGGGAATTAGGTGAACTGAAATGGAGGTTTGAAGGGTTCCTCTCATAATGGCTATTAATAATCCAGAACATAAGGCCAAATCCTGAAAGTCTTCAAACCCAGAATCTGACATTTAAAAGGCAAGTAGCCAATTACCTATAATCCCTTATTAGTCAGATTTGTTCTCCTACTTCTTAGAAGACAGAGGTCTGAAAATACAAGGAAGGATGGCCTCAAGATTGCTCATTATTTATGTAGCCACAATGCTCATTTTGGTGAAGTAAATGTTACCTTTCTAGTTTGCAGTGTTCCCTAGCATATTAATTTATCGCATGTGTTTTTATTTTATTTTATTAAGATTTTATTTATTTATTTGCCAGAGAGAGAAAGAGCACAAGTGGGGGGAATGGGCCGGCAGAGGGAGAAGCAGGGTCCTCCCTGGGGAAAGGGGTCCAATGCTGGACACAGTCCCAGAACCCTGGGATCATGACCTGAGCCAAAGACAGACCATTCACTGACTGAGCCACCCAGGCATCCCTATTGCATACATTTTCAAAGCTCAGGTTTTGTGACTTATAGCCAATTATGTCTGGTTGATAAGGAATTATATGGCCTAGCAAAAAAGGGAAGAAAACATTCTGTTATGATTCATTTTTTAACTTCATTTGCATTTTGACAACGATATTTCCTTTTTGCTGTTGCCTTTGTGATCGGGCCGTGGCTGACCAGTGGTTTTGCTCTGGGGGAATGCCCGCTGCAGGGATGGTGCATAATACACCTGACGATAAGCCCCCCTGATGGCAGGCAGAGGTCCCAGGACTGAAGCTGGGTCCGAGGCTCGCAATGTGAGATGCTCCCTGGTTCTGAGTTGGCACGAAAGGCCTGCACAGACATACCAGCGTGAACTGTCTGGGGCATCAGTGGACGTCGGCTCAGAAGCTTGGGTGCTTGGCAGGGCTCCAAGCTTGACGCGTGGTCTTGGGGACTCCAAACTCAGGGCACGGTGCACACAGTTCGCACCTGAGTCCTGCAAGGTAGGAAACAGCAGTGGATGTCCGTGGAGCACAAAGGACCACAGGCACAATTAGGTTCACAGTTAACAGCCTTAGCCACACAGCACTCACTTCTTTTTCCCTGTGATTTCCTTATAATTTAGCCCGATGGGAAACTCGCAGCACACATTTCATAGAGCAGTTAACTCTGTGGAGTCCATCAATTTTAATTGGAATCATGAAGCTAAAACCCTAGGTAGTACTTGCCAGCCCCAGGGCATCTTTTAACTCAGGTATCTCTGGTTCTACTCTGGGCTGCTTTGGAACAATGTGCCCTGATGCATGGCTAGTTCCAGAAGGCACGGATCTAGGCATTCTTAGAAAGGGCACTGTTGAATAGCCAAGGAAAAAAAGGATCTCGTCCATCTCTCTCTGCTGGTTTTCATTTATAAGGGTGAGTGGGGTGTGCACGTAGAGACCACCGCTCCGAGGACAGCTCGGGAGCCGAGTTCACTACCGGCCCAGGAGGTAGTTGGTCTTTAGGCCACTGAAGCGTTCCATCCCTGCAGCTCAACAAAGCAATTACCAAGCCATCACTGCCCAGATTCATCAAGAAATTGTTTCTTGAGAGAAATTTTTCAAATTTTTTCAAATTTTCCTTGAGAGAAGACAAGAAGGTGCATAGCAGGAATCTGAAAGCAAGACTGCGGTAGTATTTAAAGAAGAAAAAGAAAGGAAAAGGAAAATTTATTTCTCTGGAAATTGTTCTGACTTGACTATGATAAAGTGCCACCTAAAGAAACCCATACGTGTAAAGAGAAGTCAAGAGCCTTTCAAGTAGATTCAGCCTTGTTATTTGTACCCAATCAAAATGTACGAGGTGTGGCTCATCCTGATACAGGTGTCCCTTGGTTTTGGAAAGGTTTGCATTGGGTCACTTTGTTTTTACCAAGAAAAACCAAAACAAAAACCCTGCATGAGGAGGAGCTGCTTTCACAAACAGAAAGAAATCCAAAGAGGATTTTTGCTTTTATGGAAAGAAGGCAAGAAGCAAAAAAGAGTATTGTGCGTTGGTTTTGTGGAGAGCTGGGATAGAGGCAGGAGTCCCTGAACAGTAAGAAGGGTGCTACCCAGCCCCTTGTGGTGCCATGCCCAGCCCAGTGTCCAGTGTCCAGGCCCTAGAGCTTTGAATGGTGTTTGTGAGCATGTGAGCTCACAATGTCCAGGCCCTAGAGCTTTGAATGGTGTTTGTGAGCATGTGAGCATCTGGGCTTTATGTCTAAGTATGTTGTGCCTCCATTAGCCATGTGCCCTCAGGCGTCAGAAGAGCCTCAGAGAGGTTTGGGGGTCTGGGATGGCCCCCCAAATAGTCTCTGTATAAATATAATGGTAATTGCTTCTTTGCTTTACACATGTCCAGTTATGGAAGGTTTCTGGGAGCCCTCTACTTTTGCAGAGCAGAGGAAACCTGGACCATTCCTACCATTTGGTACTTAGGGTGGGCATTTCAGATAACGCTCCAGAAACTCACCTACAGTAATGAGTCTCCACCAGAGAATTCACTGTAGCAGAGCTAAGACAGTGCCCGTTTCTCTCCCTTATAATCCAGCGTGCTCATTATCCCCCCAGAATAGAATACCACCTGCTGCCCTCTCTGTTCACGGGAAGCTGTGAAGTCTGAGGTTTTTGGGAAGAAGTGAAAGGTATTGACCAAGCGGAAGAGCAATCTGGTCCCAGCTGATGCCCACAACTGCCAGCTCTCTTGTAGCTGATCAGATCAGGGAGAGGGCAAAAAAATTAAAGCCTCAAAACATGCATCGTCACATCACACCAGTGTTCCTTATGCAGAGCTCTTCAGTGTGCTTGGAGGTAGAGGGAGCACCGCCTGGCCCTCCGTAGCTGAGGGCAGAGGCTGTGTGTGCCCCCATCTCACCCCGTCCCCTATGCACATGCCCTGAGAAGGAGGAATTTTGAACCTCATATACGTGGCATTTTGGCCTTGATCAAAACAATACATTTTTTTTGGTCATCCAGAAATACCTTCTTGAAACTTGCATGAGTGCACAACAGATAAGCTGTTCTCCAGGGAAAGTCTGGGCTCTGAAATGCATATGCGAGTGTCAAGATTTTCATTTACCCTTGAGTAAAACAAGCGAAAGGCTCTGTACTAGTTTCCTACCACTGCTGTAACAAATGACCACAAACTCAGAGACTCAGGACAACACAGATTTATTATCTTGTGGTTGCTTCAGGTTCGGATTCCGACGCCGCTCTTACCCATTTAAGATCAAGGTGTCACTAATGGCTCTTGGGAGATTTGTCCAAGCTTCTTCAGGTGGGGCCAGAACCAAATTCCTGAGGCTGTAGGAGCAAGGTCCCTGTTCCCTTACAGGCTGTGAGCTAAGAACTAGCAGCCTCTCTCCCAGCACTGCATGTGGCCCCGTCCGTGTCGAAACCACCATGGGGAGTTGAATCCTTCATACCCGAGATCTCTCTGACTTTCCATTCTACTACATCTCACTGACTCCACCCAGAGAACGTGTCCTGCTTTTAAAACTCCTTGGGTCCACAGGAATCATCCAAGGGCAATCTCCCTATTGTAAGGTCCATGACCTTCATGCCCTCTACAGAGCCCCTTCTACCATGTAAATTAACCTGTTCAGGGGTTCCAGGAATTAGGTCTTGGGGGACCATTAATACCAAAGGAAGAGCTTATCTGCTTCCAACAAGAACTGATGGGACACGCATAGGGTGATAATTAGAAACATGCCAGTTCCAGAAGGGGAGAAATGGAAAATAAAACAGAGAACAGGTTCCAGGCAGCTTGGAAATCCAGCCCAGCACACCCCATGAGGTTTCAAGGTCAGGGATTTATCTTCTGGCATCCTTGGCTCTGTTCTCAGGGTACGACATCAGAAAAAGGCAAAGCTGAAAGAGCCGCTTGAATGACTTGAATGCCCCAGGCAGGTGAGGGGAACCTTACTTTGGTTTCCTCTTGGTAGCTAGAGGTCAAAAAGGACTTAGCCCAGGTCATGTGATTTGGTGAAAGAGCATCAGGAAGATTTACCCTGGTGAACCAGGAGTCCAGGGCCGGCTTACCATGCCTGGCTTAGTGAAGATGGAAAGGCACATGCCGGAGTTGGCAATCGCACAGACTGCTGCCTCTCCCAGCACGTCCTATGCCCTGCTCATGGCAAGAGTGGCCTGGAGCCCCCACTGCTGCATGGTTGTTCTTGCTTGGTATTGACACTGGCTGTCCACCGGGACCCGCCCCGAGCCTGTATGTTTACACCTTGCACTTCAAATTCGAAGGTCCATTCCACTAAGCATGCATAAAGTATGCATAAAATGCTTTCTTGCTAAGGATACATTCATTGTACTTTGGGTTCTTGAGTTCATCCCATGGCTTGCTGCTACAGACGTTAAGGAAAACAGCTGATATCCAAATTTACAGAAGTACAACGTCAGCAAAGATTTTAATTACAACTTCAACGTGAGTAGTAAGACTTCCATCCATGTCAGTTGAGGTTTATTTTCTAGGCACACCCAGGCATCTCTTCCAAAGGAGATTGGTGCCCATATTCTTCATACTTCTGTTTCCATGCAAACAAGATCAGATCTTGGCACACCAGATATGTGTCTACTTCCCTTGCTAGACTGTGAACTTGAAAGGTCAAGGGCCACATGTTCTTTTCTTTCTATCCCAAGACTTGGTCTTGGGTGTAGAGTAGAGTTGGTACCCAGTCCAGGTGGGTTGGTTTGTTGCTTTGAGCTGATTTCTCTGTTACCCTTTCTTCTGTTTCCATAGGGTCCATCTCATAAAACCCATAACTCCGAAATTTCCACTCAATGTTACTTATTACAGCAAAAATTAGAAATAATTTGAATGTCTTTTAATAGTGTAATCATTTCTTAAATTATAAATTGTGATATATTTATACATGGAATACCCAAAGTCATTCATCAAATAGGGTAAATAGGTAGGTGCTGTCATGAAAGAGACAGTGATTGGCTCTTAAAGGATAAAAGCAGGGGTGGCTCAGTTGGTTAAGCATCCAACTCTTGGTTTTGACTCAGGTCGTGATCTCGGGGTCGTGAGATTCAGCTCCGCATCGGGCTCCACACTGAGCATGGAGCCTGCTTGAGATTCTCCCTTCCCTCTGCCCTACCCCACACCCGCTTCACTCCCTCTCTCTTAAAAAGGAAAACTAAAGGGAATAAAATCAGGCAAGGTGCCTGATGAACCACTATGGTGAAAAGAAAAAACATACCTACACAGTTTATTTGTAGAAGTAGAAAATCATCTTGAATGAGAAACGTCGTGGTCACAGTGATTCCCTTGGAGAGAGGGGGAGAAAAGAGTGAGGATGTTCACTTTTACTCATTTATTTTCCCCACTGTTGAATGCTTTTACAAAAGCTTCAGATTTTTTTTTAAATTAGTGATGAACATGTAAACAATGAGGTTGTCACTGTTGCCACGAAAGCTTCCAGTCTGTCCTGTGTTTGGTCCTTGTCCTCTCCGCTTGCCTGCCGTTCATGTTCCAGGTTGGGTGTTTCTCCTCCATAGGAGTCTCTGGGTGAGAAGCAGTTGGAGAGGTTCACATTTACTGCGAAGAGTCGGCGCCAGGGCCTGAGCACTGGGCTCGAGTGTGACCGCACGAGCTGATGATTCAGACGTCCCCATCCTCACGTTACAGATGAGTAGACCCAGGCAAGACGCCTGCCTTCACACCTAGGGAGCCCTGGCTACGAGACCATGGCAGGTGCACGAGAGAATCCATCTTTGTTGAAGTTACTGAATAATATGAAGGAAACAAGCTCTCCCTTTCTGCAGAGAAGCTACAGATGAAGAGGATGAGCCCTAATGTTTCCTGTGTAGTGACCTCCCCGCTGTGGTGGCTGCTCTGAGACTTGGCAGGGCTCACACTGTCCCCATGGACCCTGTAACCACTGACATGGAGTGAGTGGGTGGGCTGGGCGTCTGTCACTGTGTTACCCCAGCTGACAGCCCAGAACACCCCTTCCTCTCCAACCCTGCACGTTTGGCTTTCCCACGTGGAGGAAGAGATTCCAGGTTTCTTGGTCAGTGATTTTGGGACCAACCCACAAGCTCTCCCAGGGCTTTCTGAAGGAAAGAAGAAGGCATAGTTGCTGTTTACCCATGGGGACAAATGCATCTGAAGCCTGAAGTCTGAGGTCTGGATTTAGGAAAACAGTGTTCTGCTCAGACCAAGGGCGCTGCTGATTTTGACTGGAGGTTCTTGGAATTTTGGGGTCCCAGCCTCAGAATACAATGAGTCCTATTCCTTTACTGCAGAAAAACACACACACACACACACACACAGAGCACGTGTATAAAACTATATGAAATTTTGAAGAAAATATCAGGTGTATAGAGACTCTTTCTGAATCCTATAACTGGGCTTCCTATGAGAATCTAGGTCAGTGGTGGGCAAACTAGGGCCCATGGGCCAAATCCCGCCCATGATCTGTTTCTGTATGGCTGTAGATAAGAGTGTGTTTTACATTTTTAAAAGGTTGTTAAAAAGGAGAAGGAGGAGAAGTTACAGAGACCCTGTGGGGTTCCCAAACCTGAAATACTCACTCTTTAGCTCCTTACAGAAGAGGTTCTCTAACTCCTGAATTCGATGTGTGAATAGAAGGATCTTTTTCAAAGGGAATGTCTTTAATTAAAGCAAAAGCAAGCCTGCTTCATGGGAGAATGGCTTGAGCACGACTGCTACCATTTCCCATTCCAATGCTTACTCGGACCAGGTCATATATGAGAAGCTACAAAGTTCCTTAGTAATCATGTGGTCAGGAAGTTGAGATGATGCACATTTGTGCTTTGCTTAGATTTCCCATCACAAACTTAGTGTTAGTTCCAAGATTTTCACAGTCTTCCTGTTGGGAGCCGGTGGCGACTGGTCTAAGTGCATCACTGCTGGAGGGGAGGTGGGTAGGGGATGAGGTATCTGGGAGATGGGCATTAAGGAGGGCACGTGATGTAATGGGCCCTGGGTGTTGGACGCAAGTGATGAATCAGTAAACAATACCTCTGAAACTAGTAATACAGTCTATGTTAATTAATTGACCTTAAATTAAAATAAAAGAAATGTATGCATCATTGTTGGATGTGAGGCCATGATGCCCCCCACCACTGCCTTAGGAAGAGGAAGCCAAGTATTGTTAAGAATTTATGTATCATGTAGCTCACAGTGGACAATTACATGGTCATTTAATAAATATTTCGAGTTCCTGCTGTTGGATTTCCTGCTAAGGGAGTGGTTCTCATGCTCCAGTGTGTAGGGCATCACCCAGAGAGCTAAGAGGACACGCCGAGTTGGGTAAGGACCTGGGCCTCTGCATTTTAATCCAGTTGCAGAGATGATTTGGGATGCCTTGGAGGTTTGAGAACCTCTGGGCTATGCATGGGTACGGTGTTAGGAAATATATATACAGATTAGACCCTCAAGGTGCCTAGCTAACTTGAGCAGGATTCTCAGCCTCCACACAGGGCATCGTTCACTGGGGAGGCCTATTTGTGAGAACCACGGCGTTACCGAACATTGGCTTATGTTCCTAGGTAGCCACATGGCTCCAATAAAGAGCCATGGGTCCAAAAGGAGGCAAGCAGGCCTACAAACAGCTGTGAACCATTGCATTTCGTCATTATACACTTGGTTCCTACTAAGTGCCCTACAGCGGGAAGTGAGAGACAAACAGCAAAATAAGATGATGCTGCCCACCCCTCCCCATGTCACTGAGGGACCAACCTCACACATCAGGTGTTACAGTGTCCTAAAATCTCATGCCTGGAACAACAAAGAGGGGGTGAAGGGACTGAGGCAGAGGTCTGACCAAGCCTAGACAGCATGAGTACTCAAAGGCAGTGACCCTAGACACAGAAGGAAAAGCATAGTGGGGAGGGGGGCAGTCAACACAGCCTCCGATCCCCAGACAAACTCTCCTTATCTCTGGTTGAGGGTACAGAGGCTCGAGCCGCTGGGAGTCCCTGGTATCCCTACACTCAGGTTAGTACTCCTGGTCTACTCCGTGCTGCTGTCTTACCTCTCCCCATGCCTTCCCTGCTGGGTTGGCATCCAGGCCTTCCTGAGTGTGTGGCTTTGTCTTTCAACTTCAGCTTGGGACCACCCGTATTTCTTGAAACAGTCTAAGCCCTGCTCTCTGAAGACCCTGGAAACCCCACTCCACTCCTCACACTGGCGTGTAGTCTCAGAAGCTTAGCTCAGGGCCCCAGAGACCCAACATCTGGGCTCTGCTGGTGAGATGAGACAAAATAGCCCAGGGAGCCCCAGCCCAGGGATGTGCAGGAAGGACCCAGGGACCACGGTGGTGGGGATGGACCTGGTATGAGATGATCCCAGGGGAGGGCAGAACATAAAAGCAAAAGAGCAGGGCAGTGGAGAGGAGAGGAGATATCAGAGAGCACAGGAGGAGGAACTGAGCCAGAAATCTCTTCCTGCAAGCCTGGGGCGAAGATAACTATGGCTCAGTAATACCTGATCTGGCTGTAGGCAGCAAAACTGTGCAGTTCCCTCCAGCACGCAGTGTGTGTGATCAATATCAACGACAGTCATAAGAAAGCTTATGTCTCAGACTTACTTAGTTTGAGATCTAATACTGGCTTGAGATACCACACAGTAGGATCAGTTTGTTTGTTTTTTTCTTTCTTCCCAAATTGAGGCTGAGCTGAATAAGCCAGGATGGGGTCTGTAGTGGCAAAATACAAGCCACACATAAGAAGCCTGCATTCTTGATGTAACCGACATCTGATATCATCCAGTGAGTACGGAGGGCAGAGGGAAATCCATCACACAGATTCCAGTCCATTGGAAGAGCTGAAAGCGCGTGTCATAACCAACTTGCCCCGAGCACCTCGGTGGTGTGGAGGGCTCAGCTGCATGCTAGGTATGCACGCAATGACATGCCCTCCGCCCTCCAGCAGGTTCCCATGCAGCAAGAAGTTCACAGCCCAAATTATTCTAATCCAAAGTCAATGGTGCCTGGTAAGAAAGATTCAAAGAGCAAAGGCAGTGCTGAGAAGAGAGAGACTGATTTCAAGTTGTGTAATTGCTAACATCCTCATCCATGGGTTTTCTCCACAGTTTCACTGCCCATACCCTGTCATCTGAAGTAGAGACACATAAGATGAGGTCTTCTGTGTGACCTGCGGCATTCACCCATTTGAACATAGGGTACAAGGACCACTTGGGATCCTATGAGAGCTGAGTATATTGAATTTGTTCTTAATAAGCTCAGTGAGTGATGAAGCTCAGAGAAATGGGATGTCAAACAGCACTGAAGATAGGGACCATAAAGCAGTTTAACAAGTTACATTGAACAAAAGAGATCATAAGACATTTTATATCTTTTAATTGTAAGAAATAAAAATACTCATTTTTTATCAGAGAAAAAATCATTGAAACTACGTAAGGCAGAAATTTCCAAATAACATGCAAACTGACAATCAAGATTATGAAGATTATGTCTAATGAAAAGCTATTGTACCATCTTTGTCTTTTTATAATCTGTTAAGTATTTGGTTTAGTGGTATGTTTACACATAGAATGTCGCTGTGCCAGTTTCTCATCAGATGTGAATATCACCTTTCTCAAGAAGGGCAGAAGATGGCTTTAAGTGTGGCGGGAGGGAGAAGTTTTGTAGGTCAAAGACTTGCTCATTGTCACTTACTTAGGGACCATAATTACAATTAATTGTTACGGTGACCAACACACAAAGTTGTTGGGTTTTTTGTATTTTTAACCAGTGAACTATGCATAATATAGTAAATCTTGTTTTGTGGGGGAAAGGGGACAGAGGAAACCGTCCTCTCCTGCAGAGTATAAAACCAGAAGTACTCTTTTGATACGTTTCCTCATTCAGGAGTAGTTGCTTAAAAGTGAACCCAACCCCAAAGGTTTCTGGGACACCATTGATTAAAAGGCATGTGTACACCTCCTTCTGCTTAAAAATATACACTGAGTATCTTCATACCTGCAGGCAGTGTGGTAACTTCCTCTTCCCCTTTGTATCTTAGGGGTGTGTGTGTTTACTTGTATATTTTGCGTGTTTACACGTGTATGTTTATGTGTGTATGTGTGTCCCTCATTTCTCCTTCTCTATGGGGACCCTAACTTACCAGCCTTTGTCATTTCTCAGTATCTTACACATTTGTTAAAGATGTTATTGTTAAGTAATCTCTACACCCAACGTGGGGCTCGAATGAACTCCCAACGCGAAGACTGGGTTGCCCACTCCACTGACTGAGCCACTTGGGTGCCCTCAATATCTTGCACGTTTTAACATAGCAGCCAGTTAATAACTTTTTAATTTTGGAGGAGACCAGGCTAGAATCAAACAGATGAAGAAAACTGCTTAGGTTAATATTCACAACTCGTAGCATTGACAAAGTTGTGAGTTCCTGGTTTTTCTCACAGTTGCCCTGCCTGTTCATTGATTACCAGTGAGCATAGGCTGATCACTTAAAGTGTATTTGTGATCAGGCTTCAGTCTGTCCTCATTGTCAGGCTACTCAAGAGAAAGACAGCGCTCATCAAGCAGGGTGGAGGGTGGAGGGTTTTAGACTAGGGTGTACAGAGCTACCCCTGAGGCACTTTCAAGACTGAATTCCATCATTCTCTCTTTGGAAACATGACCTCTTCAAAGTACAGAGGCAAGATTTAAATGCACAGGCACACATGGCCATCCAGCATTCTTCTGGCCAAAGAGGTCTGATTGGAATTTTTGACAAGCCTATTACTCTAACAGCCTCAGTGCTCGACCTGGCAAAAATCATTTCCAGGAGGAATGTCTAAAAATGCTCTCTCACAAAGGCCCTCCTTCCAGGTTAGAATAATACAGGTTTAGAATAATACCCTCACAGCTTCTTCCTGCAGAAAGTTCTCCCTCCCTCCCCAGATGCTGTCAGAAATGAGGGTGGGCCACTCCCAGGGAGAGTCATAACACTTTACATAAAAATACCATCAATGTTTGCCCAGTTATATTATCTAAGGAACTGAGAAATTTTGTTTATATTTTAAGATCAGCAAATGCCAAAAATACTAATTTGAATTGAATAACCTTTCCCAGTCTTACATTCAAATGCAGAGATCCTATTTAAACACATTTTACAGAACCTTCTAGATAATCAAAGAGAACATTTACGATAGCATTTTAGCCTTCCGCCTATTTTACTTTACTTCCTTAAAAAAAGTGGTGCATCCATGTTGCACGTCAAGCCCGAAGTCCTTCAGAGACCGGGTTCTGTTCCAGCCACTCCACTTACTCCCTCAGCACCCTCAGTGCCTCGGTGTTCTTATCTGTAAAATGGACATTTTGAAAACGAGATGGGACTACCTGTGTCAATGACAGCATGGGCATGAGATTCATGCTATTCAGTGTCTCCTGCCGGCTCTGCCCAGGGCCTCAGATTCTTGGGTTCAGCCATGTGGCAGCGCCCGGCAGTCAGAAAACAGCTCTGCCCTCCCAGAACAAACCCTCTCCCTAGTGCTGGGGTCCGAGTGGTAGTTCTCAACCTCAGCGTCACCAAATAGTAAGTTATCCAACTCCGCCCCAGACTGCCAGCCCCTACTTTGGGGGCCCTACTTTGGGGGCCTGGCAGTCTCCTCCAGGTGATTGTGCAGCTAGTCAAAGCTGGAGAGCCATTGCCTGCCAGGATCATTCTGGAGAGATCACTCTTCCCCATGGTCTCTATATTCCTTCAGCCCTTTTGCACCTTCTCTTAACTCACCTCCAGCATCCGTCCAATAGGCTGTGTCTTCTTTGAGTTGCTGCAGACGTTCTGTCCCTGAATCAAATCCTAACCCTGGGTAGGAGAGGAAAAACGGGCTCTCCGGTGGTGGAATCACTAACAGCACCCCAACCTTTGATGAGGCTTGTCTGGTGCCTTTTGTAGGGGTGGGAGATCGCTCTGCTTCCCCGCTGCGTCTTCCCTGACCGTCCGCCCTCTTTCTGTCAGCTTAAGCTCAATGTGCAGTGGTACAGGAAGGAGCATGGGCTACTCCTGTCCAGCAAAGGGCATCCCAATGACTAAATTTTCACAGAATCCTCTCCCTTTGTTCTTAGAATAAATTTCTAGAAGTTTACTGCTGGCGGGACCAAGGTACGTATATTGAGGCAGGTGAAATCAGATTGCTATAATATTTCAGTAAGTTGGGAGCTGTCTCTGAAAAGCATTCTTCCACTGTCCACGGAGTAGACCTCGAAGACTTTCCAAGAGTCTCCATTCACTGTGGTCCCGGGACCTTTATGGATCGCACATTCAGAAGTCTGTCTCTCCACGTTGCTAGCTCTATGGAAGATCCCCGTGACTCAGCCAGTTCTGGGGTGCATTTGTGCCAGTCATCTCTCCTCATTCAAACTGTGTTCTTGGTGAAACATTCTGGAGGCGGGAGAGGAAGGAGGTTCTTTTGGGGACCCCCATGGAGGTAGCTGATGTACCCTTTTGCTTTGCAGGAATGTTAGCTCAGCCGGAGAGGAGGCCCGCAGGAGGATGCGGGAATGTGACGGGCTCACGGACGCGCTGCTCTACGTGGTCCAGTCCGCCCTGGGGAGCAGCGAGATCGACAGCAAGGTTTGCTGTGTTCACATACATTAAACATCTTCGTGACTAAAGATGCCCAAGGGACTGAACCACAGCTAACAACAGCCGAGAGCTGACGCTATGCTCAATACCTTCACTCTGCAATCTCT
The DNA here is from genome assembly GCA_004023965.1 of Spilogale gracilis. NCBI lineage: Eukaryota > Metazoa > Chordata > Mammalia > Carnivora > Mephitidae > Spilogale > Spilogale gracilis. Next base: position 102,675 of record PITA01002365.1, on the reverse strand, counting down.
CTTGGCCTTCCTGTAGGAATCCACCATTTTCTAGATGGCTTCTAATCCTAGCCTAGAACTAGACACCTAAATCTCGATTAATAATGAATAGAAATGTGGATTGTTTTGAGTTACTCAAACCAGAGGAGTGTATAAACTTCCACATTTAGTTCGTTTTAGTTTATAGAGTTTGCTTTCAAAAGACAGAGGAATATTAAAACTACCTGAGCTTTGAATAATTCTGTATTCTTACAAGTTAGCTTTTTATAAATGTTAATTTTATTGAATGCTGTTTTAAAAATGCCATATGAAGACTAAAGATCATTGGTTAAATCTAAGTAAATGGGACTCTTCATACGGTCATCCTCAGAAACTAGTCAGTGTTTCAGTTCGTAAACCAGAGTAGAATTTGGTGGGCTTTCCAGTGGGAGAGGTATTTTGTTTTGCCTTCATCTGCCTTTTGTTTAGCTTTCATTCTATCTAAAATCGTCAAAGAATAACATCCCGATATAAACACAGACTTGACTGATGCTTTTTAAGCGACCCATGTGATAAATGTGACACCTTAATGAGAATTTCTCCAGAAACACACTATTTATATTGTGGGCCAAGTTATTCCATGCTGCGGGGACTTCCTGCGCATCATAGGAGGGTGAGCACCATCCCTGGGTTCTCCCCACTAGTCTGCCCATCACGTCTCCCTTCCTGGAGATGACCAACAAAAATGTTTCCAAACATTGCCCAGCGCCCTGGTGTAAACCACAGCCATGTGCCTAGACCTCGCCCCAGCCCTCTGACTCGGAATGTCCACCTCTGCTCTCAGACTTGGGTTCCTTTAGAAGTTCATCAGGTGCTCTGATGGGCATCCTCGACGGAGAACCTACTTCGGTAGATTACCTATAGCTTTGAAATGGACTCTTGATTAGGAATATGATGAAATGTCACTAAGTTACGAAGTCAGGTAAAGAACAGGTAAGAGTGATGTTACCTCCTTAGTTACCAGCAGGCATGGGGGATGACTTCACAGTTCCCCACCTTGCCGGCAGGTGGGACGGCTGAGAAACTGAGCCACTTGCTGATGGCTGAGCCCTACTGCCCACAACCATGGAGGCGCATACCTTCTGGAACCCCAGCCCTTCGAATACTAGTCTGCTGTAGTTGTGAACACTGTTTCTCATCTGATCACCGCCACGGAGTTACACAGGCATCCGTGAGCTTACTCTGCAGTGTTATCAATTTCGAAGACGGAATATGATGCGCTAAAGATCTAATCAACCCCTCTGTAAACATCCTTAATGGCCATTTTAGAACTTTTAATATCATTGATAAGAAAATTAAGTCCCTAAAAGAAATGACCAGTCAAGATGTCTTGAGTATTGACAGATGCTTGTTAATGTATAGACCAGTGATTTTTAAATGAGCCGCAGGAGGTACTTCACGAAGCCTGCCGTGCCTGGGATCTCCACATTCAGAGCAGTAAAACTACGGCACGGGGACACGAAGCCTCCCGCTGGGATGGATACAGAGAGCTTTAAGACTGTCTGGGCCTTGCAGTTGAAAATAAAATCAGAGTCCACAGTGTCTTGCCTTGGCCAGGAGCCCGTGCCAACACTGGTGGGAAGGTAGCAGTTAGCAGCCTGGTCCCAAAACAGAGCGCTGTGACCTCTCACACCTCTTTCCTGATACGGCAGATAGTTAGAACTCTGGAGCCCCTGGAAGATCCCCTCTTTTAATGTCCACGCTGTAATCAGAAGAGGTACCTGGGATTTCTGGGAGTGTTGAGGGCAGCATTTAGAAGACACAGCAATTTCTGATGGAGCCTCAAGAACCCCAAGCTTGTGTCGAAGATCAGAAGTCACAAGTGACTTAGTGACTGGCGGCCAGAACCTGCCGTGGAGTTCTAACGTATTACGGTCCCGCAGTGTCCCGCTTGGCCTTCTGCCTGGTCCCCTCCGGACTCTCACAGGGATGAGGTACAAGGGGAAGGAGTTCACATCTCTTTAAGGGCAGCAAAGTTCATGCATTAAAGGGCCTGGAATTTATGCAAACTCTCAGCTCAGCACCTGTAACTGGGACTATTTGTTGAATGGTTACCATATGGTAGCACAGTCCACAGACAACTTCCAAATTAGCCCTTTGTAGTAGAAAATAAGGAGTCAAAATGACGCTTGTGGCCCAGAGGATCGACGGAAAGCTCTGGTGACAGCAGCGGATGTCAAAAGCAGAGCCCCCAGGGGTCCCGTGACTTCTGCTGGTGTCCCAGAGAAGGGCAGTAGCTGCCTTATTTTTCTGTCCTCTTTCCCCACTCCCATAGAGAGAAGAGCTTGAGTGGGTGACCCTCCCACACCAAGCCTCGCTAGAGAGACCACTGACTCCCTTGCCCCGTCCCATCCTCTCTTCTGCACCCCTTCCCTCCACCATCCCTGCTTTCTCTCCCCTTCCAGCTTCTCCGGCATCATCCCCTAGCCACAGGTAGATTATAAAGCCTTTCTGGAAATGGCTGTGGATGTATTCCCCAGTAGTCATTTGTTAAACAGAGGCACGGAGATGCCCCCAGGGAAGATGAACAGCAGGATGAGAAAGAAGTTGATTCTCTCAAGTCTTTGATGTAAGAAAAATCAGTTTGAGCTGATTTAAAAATCGTTCTGACTTATGCCATAACATTTTCCTTTCAGGGAGAGACTCTTCTCTCTTTCATGCATCGTCCCGTGTTTACCTGCTTTCATGCCGGTTTTTTTTTTTTGATGCTGAGAGGATGCTTGAAATAGAAAATCAAGTTGAGTCAAAGCCTGTAGGATTAGCAGCCTCAAAACCTTGAAAAGCTGACAAGAAAGGTCTGGAATGGCAAAGGCTCCAGAGATAGATCCCCCAAACCTGGTTGATTGTTATGCCCCCAGTCCTCAAGTCAGAGACATGGGCTCAACCTTTGCCTGGATTCCCATCCTGGGAGGGGAGCAGTGCAGCCCCTGTGTCTCCCAGGACCCAGACCCAGGACCAGCGAGAAGTGGTCCTATCTGCTGGGGGTCTCATCCCCTTCATCTGTGAAATGGAACCATGCTCCGTGTCTCATGTGCTGGTGCACATAGCAGGGGTCTGAGAAGCCATAGTAAACTGACATGCTTTTAAAAATAAAGCTTAGTTCCATTCAGTCTTTTTCCCCATCGTGATTTTGTTTTTTTAAAAAACCTGGGTGTATTTCTCCTCTCCTCACCATTCATCAAATGCAGGACAAAGGACAAAAGGTGGATCCAGAGTTCATGTGTGAAACCTAGTCTCTGATGTGATGATATTTCAGAGGAAGGTCTTTGGGAGGAAATGGAAGCAGAGAGATTAAGCACTTGGCCCCGAGGTCCCACAGCTCCTGAAACAACAGTGCCAAGACCTAAACCTAGACTCGCTGGCCCCGGTCCCATGCTCGGGACTTGGCAGTGGTGCCGTCTGGGCCACTGCTATGGTCTGAGCACTCAGGGTGTTTACGTGGGCTGGGCACTCTTCTCAGTCGTGCACACTGGGTCGGCTTTGCACTGTAGCCCGAGCAAGTTGCCACCAACATGGTGGCTTAAAACAACACAAATTGATTATCTTACTGTTTTACAGATCAGGAGACCCCAGTGGGTCTTTTGGGGCTAAAATCAATCTGTCACCAGGGCTGCGTTCCTTCTGGAAGCTCAGGGGGAAATCAGCTTTCTTGTCTTTCCCAGCTTCTAGAGGTGCCCACAGTTCCTTGACTGTGGCCCCTTCCTCCATCTTCAGATCCAGCGATGAGAGTGGTTCCCTCTCAGCGGTTCTCCCACCACTCCTCTTCACTTCCCTTGCCACCCTCTCTCACTTAGAGGACCCTCGTGCGCCCAGCGGGATAATCCAGGACAGTCTCCCCAGCTGAAGGCCAGCTGATGGGCAGCCAGAGTTCTGTCTGCGACCTCCATGCCCCCTGCACAGCCCAGCCTTTTCATAGCTGATAGACATTAACGTGCACATCCAGGGCAGGGGGCATTCCTGCTCGTCCGGACCTCGGCTCCCCGGACCCACACAGCACGCCTAGACATGGGTACTATTATGACCGTCTTACAGAGGAAGATACTGAGTCAGAAACAGAGATCAAGTGTCCAGCCACACAAACGTGTGTCCTCAGGCACTGGTTAGCCCCCACACTAAGGAAACAGGAGCACCAGCCATCTCCAAACAAATCAGTAGCATGGAAACTTATGCCGGCACTGCGCTTGCCTGGGAGCCCCTCGCTTTATATCTCATACCTCATTTTACTCCCAGAAAGCGCCCTGGTGAATGAGAAATACCAGGGTCTTTCTCCCGGAGTTGACGGGAGTGTGAGTATCCCTGCCCGGGATGGTTCTGAGCCCCGGTCCCGGGGCAGGAGCAGTGCCTGCGTGCGCCCTATCTGGGACCTCTCCCAGGTTGTGGATTCTTTCCCGCTGACTAGGGAACTTCAATCAGCAATGACGGCTGTTTATAAGAGTAATTAGCGTGGATGAGAAAAGGTTTTAAGGACCCTCTCAGGCTTCTCTCAGTTCTTTCCACCATGGCTATCAAGGGAGCCTTCGGGAGTGAGGAGCTTAGTGTCTCCAGAAAGAATCAGGGATGTAGAAATGGCTGTTTTCCTGGGTAAAGGAGTACTGGTTAGTTTTTTTTATTCATTCCTCCTTTGTTTCCTTTCCTTTTTTTTTTTTTTTTTTTTTTTTTTTTTTTTTTTTTTTTTTTTTTTGGGTTCTCCAGACCGTTGAAAACTGTGTGTGCATTTTAAGGAACCTGTCATACCGGCTGGCAGCAGAAACGTCTCAGGGACAGCACATGGGCACGGATGAGCTGGACGGGCTGCTCTGTGGGGAGGCCAACGGCAAAGACGCGGAGAGTTCTGGGTGCTGGGGCAAGAAGAAGAAGAAAAAGAAATCCCAAGATCAGGTAATCGCGGCGACTGGCAGCTGCACGCAGTTCTCCCCTTCCGTAATGACAACGTTAGTGTTTCTTCTGCCTGGACACTCCGGCCAGGGCTCTGTCCCTTCCGTGCCCGGTAAACTCACACACGCACCTGCACGGCTTTCCCCCCCGGGGCGCCCTCGGCCCAGCCGGGAGAGCATCACGTGACTTCCCCCATCTCCCGCAGCCCAGCCCAGATAGGAACTCTGGAGAAGAGAGTCTCACGAGTCCCGGGCGGGCTCTAAGGTAGCCACTTGTAGAGTCCGCCCCAGGCGTTGATCCTTCTGTGTGTGACCTCACACACTGGTGGAGATCCTTGCCAGGGGCCAGGCAGTGGTCCAGATACACGGAGTCCGTGTGGTGTCGGGAGGGAAGTTGAACAGAAATGCACAAAACCCAACACATCGTTTACTGCATGTTTTGCGACATTTCAGTATGTGACCTCGAATTTATTCTTAGAAGTGGGGGAGGGGCACTCAGAATCACAGTTCTCCAACAGAATGATGTTAGGAGCTTGGCCCTGGGGCACAATTCTGAGAAATTCAGAAAGCTGTCCATCTGGAGAGGTCTCTTCAAACTGGACCTACTTTACCTTGAGCCTGCCATGAAGTAAAGGCCAAGGGCAGCCACTGTTGGCCTTAGTAGAATCAAGACAGCCTCTAGCCCTCTCCCTGGAAGCCTCTGGGAGGCAGAAGCCTCCATCCAGTGGGCCCCCCAGGTAAAGGAGTAGTGTGAATAGAAGCTGCCGGGCCCAAACTCCAGCTACTGAAGTTGTCCCGTCTCACTGTGGTCTGGACAGTATGGTCTCGGGTCCAGTCTTTCTTGGACGATCGGCCATCCAGCCTTCCTGGACAGGGTGATCAAGCATCCAGCCTTCCCTGAACATTGTGGTCAGATCCCAGCTGCTAAGGGTCATACAGACCCAAGATCTGACTGTCCTCAGTAATCAACAACTAAGCAAGCAGGACAGAGCTTACAACGCTCTCTCCTGGCAACTTTTAATTCAAGATAAATATGCACAAGTATCTGTTCAGATCACAGCACAGCATTTTGCAAAGTATTTTCAAAATCATTTTGCTTTGAGGAAAGATTAGAGAAGCTCTGTTGTTTGAAGTAAGGATTCATGGGAACGCATTCATAAATATAACTTAAATGCACCAGTGTTTGCCTTTTTAGGCTCTTGTTTTCTTGCTGTTTGTGGCCCCTGAGGGCAGCTCCAGGAACATCTGCAACTTCTAGATCTCTATGTTCTAGCATAAACACACCTTAAAAATTACATGCTGTTTTCCTTTTTCCATTCACTCTGAGAGGTTCCCAGCCCTGCTTTCTTTCTCTCCTGTCATGGATCAGTGCTCTGTGTCCACTCTCTCCCAGAGCCTTTTAAAAGAATTGAGCCACAGTTCTTCATTCAGCCATTTAAAAACCTCCCCATCAGGTAAATACAATGGTTAACTAGCAGGTATTTATTGAATCTCCACTATGTCCCAGACATTGTACCAAATAATGTCAGATACCTCAGTTTCCCTTCCCGGTACTACCCAGACCGTGATGGTGTCTGAACTTTTTAAATATCAAATAAGTGATACATGGCCTAACAAAGGTATAATGGGTCCTTCTCACGGTTTCCTGCTGCACTACTGTATCCCAGAGGGCCCTGTCCCTTCACTGCTTCATCCCAGAAAGTGAATGAGCATAATAAACTAATATACACTGGAAATAGCACATGGGCAGGAATGTGGTGCTTCTCAATCTGTCTAGTGATCATAAGCCCTCAGGGTCTCACCTAGTTCCTATAGACTCAAAACCTGCGGGACGGACCCAGGCAACGTTAGAAGGCAGATTTGGGAAATTGTATTAACACATGAATCTTGGAACACTGAAAAAATAAAATAAATTTAAAGTTTAAAAAAACAACAACAACAAAACAAAAAAACAAGAGCAAAACTTTGAACTGAGCTTGATTTCACTCTGACTTCAGGGTTTTCTCTCCAGTCTGTTGTTTGAACATCAGAATTAAAGAACATCCTTCTGAAGACCCCCCATATCCATCACTGGTGTCCCATCAGTAAAACTCAGCCCCAACCCCTCAACCCTTTTTCCAACTCTGGCAAGGGGTGTGTTCGCATGGCCTGAAGCCCTTCAAGTGACAGGTGAGATTAGGTATTGATTGTGTCCAGAGACATCAGGAATCAGAAGAGAATATTCAAGACTTACCCCCAAAGACAGCCCTTCTTTCGAGCTGGCTAGCTGCTTCCATAGAATTTTATGATGAACAACTTCCCACCTTAGAATGTTGTATTTTTCAACCACATTTTATGACTTCAATGAGCTATTATCAAAGTTGAGGAAGATGAAGAGATAAATACAGTTTTATCATTTTTGCCAAAAGTCTAAGTGAAGATTTATAAGGGTCATTTGTCCCATCTTTTTCTCATGATATCTTTAGGGAAACAAAAAGGATTTCTTGAAGAAAGTTTTGCTGAAACAACCATGTTAAAACATAGAACATTTTTGTTTATAAAGAAACTTCAAAGTTATAGTTTCAGTCAAGTGAATTTTATAAAAAAAACTTCTAACTGTGCTCTAATATAAGACAAACATTTTATGAAAAATTTTAATGTAAACAGATTGCATTTATGTTTGTTTACAAGTCATTTTGTATGTCTGTCAAGTTCAGTAGATTTAAATAGAGTCAAGAGTAAAAAACATCTTGCATTTAAAATCGATGGAAGGGAGGCAGCGCTGTAAGGTCTGGAGATGAGAGGAGAGCATCAGACATGGAAGAGGACGGTAGGGTGAACTGGGGACATCGCTTGGCCACCCCCAACCTGGCGACTGGTCCCCTGGAGAGAACTGAATCTAGATGGCGCCACCTGCTGGTAAGGGTGGGTATTTGCTCCAGCCTGGGGTCTCAGCAGGGAGAATGTGCTTCACCCTGAGGAATGGGCTTGGCACTTCTGGAAAGCAGGTGGCCATTCAGAATAGTCTAAAGGAATTAAAGGCCGGCTCTCTCAGGTGAGAGGAGGAACCGAGGCCCTAATTCATCACTGTTAACAGGTTGCAACAAGGTGAGAAATGGAAATGTCCCCAGGCCCTGTCTAGGACAAAGCTTCCCCATCTTTGCCTTCAGAGGCTGCAGACTGACTTCCAGAAAGTTATAAGTTTACAGCTTTAAATATCCATTCTCTGGAGTCAAAGACTGTATAGTGATCGGAGAGAATATATACTACAAAGTGAAGTAAAGAAAAATAATAGAAAAACAGGAATGTATGTAGAAAGGGATAGAGATGTTGATAAAACCTGGATGGTCTGCCAAATACGAGTCACATGCAAATATAAAATATGTATATTTCATGTATTTGTATCTGTATATGGATGTGTATGTGTTTCTAGAGAAAGTACAGTAACATGAAAGACAGAGGATAGTGATTCTCTTTGTACTTGGCGTATTTACAGATTTTCTAACAGGCATTACATTTGTAATCTTTTCAAAGCCATTTAGAAAATAATAATTTAGAAAGCAGGAACTCATTAGGTCAATGTTTGCTTATTCTTTCTCTTCTCTTAAATTTAAGATGCCCAGAGAAACGTATCCAAGGAGCTGTGTAAGAGTAGAGGTTGTCAAATCCACAACATGTACTTCCTAGGACAGAGGAGCCAGAGATTTTACCGGGAAGTCAAAGTGATAAAAAGCGTAGTTGGTTCAATGATTGCCTCTGGAGCTTTGTATCCCAGAAATTTATGTTGCCTCTTACCTTTGGCATTGTTATTCTATACCTGAGGAAAATGTTATGAGACTGAAAAGGTCAGATTTAGATACAATAAAATCTCAGAGACTTTATCCTTTAGATTCTTAATTGAAATAATTCAAGAAAATACATGATACAAAGATATGCTTCATTCATGCTCTTAATTCAAGAAATGGTTGCTATTAGGGCACCTGGGGGCCTCAGTCAGTTAAACGTCCAATTCTTGATTTCAGCTCAGGTCATGATCTCATGGTCGTGAGATGAAGCCCAGCATGGGGCTCTGTGCTCAGTGAGGAGTCAGCTTGTCCCTCTCCCTCCCTCCACTTGCGCACCTATGTGGGCTCTCTCTCTCAAATAAATAAATAATTTTTTAAAAAAAAGAAAGAAAGAAATGGTTGCTATTGAATCATACTGGAACCATCAGATGATGAGCCTCTGACTGTAGAAATATTTAACATTTCTGGACGTCATATTCTGATCCAAAATGGCTTTACAAATTTATAAATTTCTGACTCTGTGTTCAGTGTCTATTGCCAAATTATAAGAAATTGCTGGTCTCTCTAGCCCTTTTCAGGCGGAGCCTACTCCCACCCAACCAAACCATCTACATGTCACATGCCAAGAGGCACGTCTCACCTGTCAGGGGCTCCACCCCCTTCTAGCAGGGCTCCACCCCCTTCTAGCAGGGCTCCACCCCTTCTAGCAGGGCTCCACCCCTTCTAGCAGGGCTCCACCCACTTCTAGCAGGGGCCCACCCCCTTCTAGCAGGGCTCCACCTACTTCTAGCAGGGCTCCACCCACTTCTAGCAGGGCTCTACCCCCTTCTAGCAGGGCTCCTCCCCCTTCTAGCAGGGCTCTGTGCCAGGCGCTGGGCACAGCAGGGACAGGGGCAGCATTACAAAGATTGAGGTCTAGGGAAATGCAAGCAGATAAATTTGCTCTATTTACTTTTCCACCTTCTGTAGAAATAAGCATCTTTTGTTTCTCAATTTGGCATATGGCCCAGGTTCCTGGGGTGATATCCTGAGACTGGTAGTACTCAAAAGTGGATTCGAGGTAAAGAATACTGCTGGCTCCTGGCCAGAGCAGACCTGAGCCTTCAAGACCCCTTGGTATGAACTTGACATGCAGAGGAATTGCTGAGAAAAAAGATAAAACAAAGCAAGACAAGTAAGATGCCCTAGAACTCAGAACTTCTCTTTTCTGCTTGGATATCTCTTGTGGATGTTTTAGTTCATATGGATATATATGTATACACATGCGTGAGCACTTAAACCTATCAGATCCCGTATTTTTGTGTGGCCGACTTTCTGTCCCAGTAATCTTTGTTTCACAGTTTAGTGAGTTGTAGTCAACTTAAGAGTAAGTATTTTTACTCTTTTCTACCTCTTGCTTACACTGTAGGTGCCAAATGCATAGAACAGCAGGAAGTTTCATTTACGGTATCAGCATGATATTTTAGACACAAAAGCAATAGTAATGGGATTCTGTATAACACCTTTAGTGCCCTCTTATTTTTTCCATGATAAGGGAAGGACCTTGGCAGGACCTCCAGGGGCATCCACCTGCATGCTTTCCCAGTTGTCCGTTGTCCCAGGGGCCAGCCTCTGAGCTTTTGTTCATGCTCTTCCTCTGTCTGGCCTTCTACTCCCCTTTTCTACTACTTGGAAGATTATCCTCTAAGACCAAATATTACATCACCTCCTTCCTTTCAAGATTTCTTCCAAGTAAAGAGTTACTCATCTTCTAACCTACTTTCACCTGGTCTTATTGAACTTCCCCTCTAGTGCTGATCTACTATAGTAGACGCTCTATTCCCGTAGAGAGGGAATCTGCCGAGGGGAGGGACTGGGCGAATCTGGTTTCTGTCATTGACTTCCAGCCCAACATCCAGAACAGCTATACTGACTCTCAGTTTTGGGTCCACAGCAGCCTCTACCCCTTGCCGGGGAGGTGTTTCGAGTAGATGTTCACAGCTATGACTGTCCCAGCCTCATCCACTTTCTTGATGACACTTTGCCTCCGGGAGCCACTATGAGCCAGGAGTATTCTGTAGACCTTCTCTTTTCCATTTTTGGTTCAAACCGTTACCCAGCTTCTCATGACAGTGCTGCATTTTTATTATGTTTGTCAATATTTTGCATTTTCAAGGACCACCAAACCTAACAAACGTTCTGTATCATCATAGTCATCTGATAACTTGAGATTCATGTCAACAAGTGTGTACAGGCATGTCTCAAGGTTCTCCTGGAGGAGCAAAACTTTTCATCATGCATCGTTCTGAAGGTGTTAACATAGGACACATAAATCGTATTAGATGCCACGAAATCCCATTACCTGAAAGGCTTCCTGGGATTTCCAGGACTTTCCATCTGGTATCCCTTCCTCGTGAGCATCACACACTGCCCACTGCGTCACATGGATGGCCCAGAAACGAGACCCTGACCCTCAGTAGTGATCAATATTCCGGAGTGCACAAATGAATTTTCTCGCTAGTTTAAATCACATGGAGATTAGAATTTTAAAGAAGTTTCACCCTATTTTGGACAAAATGGATGTTAATTATAAGCAAACATAAGTATGCATGTATGTGCATGCCTGTGTAACATGGAAATGACACATGAGTAAAACAGCAATAAGCTACAAGAGGAAAGACACACACACACCTCCACCACACCCCTCCTGAAAGAGCCACGATTGCAATTTATACCAGGCAGGTATCTTTTCAGATCTTCTCTCTCCATATTTACGCATAGCTTTGTTTAACCCTTCAAGATACAGGTTGACTACATTGATATGAGTATGAATTAGGGTACATGTCACACAGCCAAACTCTTAGAGGTTCTAAGTGTCCTGAGAGTAGATAAATGTCCTTCCGCTAATGTGAAGGTCGAGTCTGCTGGCAGCCCTGATCTGTAGTCCTCAGAGGCTCTGAGATCTATCGTGTGCTCCTCTTTGGGATAATTCCTCCTTCTCGTGGTCCACGATGGTTTTTCATGTCCATTGACCAGGAGCAGGAAAAGCATAAGGAAGACAGGGTGGGGCAAGTGTCCTTTTCCCCACTACCCCCCCCCCACCACCATGGTCTGCATGGGGTCATGTTGAATCCCAAAGTGCAAGCAGGGCAGGAAGTGTAGCATATTTATTGCTCAACCATGACCGCAGGGCATTCTCTTAACTAAGGAAAAGGGGGCACAGTGGTGTACCTCAGGGGGTACAGCAAGAACTTTCTGTCCCTGTGAGGGGGAGTTCTTCATTACTGAATTTATTAAGGGTTGTCTACACACGATAATGAAAAGTTTGCTTTATTTATTTTCACTGTTGGCAAATTCTCTGCCAATGGTGCAGCCCCTGATCACCTGCCCTCCGTGACCTCCCCTGCCGCCCACCTTGGCACAGCGCGGATGGGGACAGCAGGTGTGGGCATGACACTCCCTCGTCTCACTCTGTGTATTGTAGTACAAGAGTTTACCCCGTGACTCAGCCTGGCCTTTTTCCTTGCCAGCAAATTGTCGCCAGCAGAATGGAGAGAGGGGTGCCAGGAATCACACTGTAGGGCTGTACCGTGATGTGTGAACCAGTCTGTGATGATCAGAAAATGTGGTTGCTTCCAAATTTTTACTAATGTAAACTGTAATAAACTTGCGTAGCTAAATCTCACCCACACCCTAATCGCTATTCAAAGATGAACTCCTAAAAGTAAACTCTTGAGACCAAATGAATCCAGGTACGTGAGCCAAAATGTGTCTCAGTCACACTGGGTGGTGGTGACAGCTGATTCGACTTATCATCATGGACGGATTGGCTCTTTGTGGCATTCTTGGTGGTTTTTAAGTTCTCATTTCTTAATATCAAGGGTCGCCTTTCTTCCAGTTTCCATTTTGTTGGTAAGCATGCTTTTTTCTTTCACTGCTTAATACCATTTCCTTACCAACCATCTGCTTATTTGAGCTCCTGCTCATTCCTCACGGCTGACCTCAGTGTGCCGTCATCCCACCATATGCCGGGAGCTTGATGACCCAAGACATGAGATCTCATGTCCTCCAAGCAACAGGTCACACGAACCTGCAAGATCACAGCCATCCATGTTTATACAGCAACTCTCCTTGGCCACTGCCCATGGATGAATGAAATTCTCTTCCTGATGCAGCGTGTCTCCTATAAAATATATCCCATCGCCTAAAAATGCTGTTCTTCTACTTTGGGTGACTTTGCAGACTTAAAACTCCGATATAGGCTTCCCATTTACTTTCCTTATTGACATTTTGCCATTCAGTGCTTCATGCCACTGATAAATCCTCCGTGCCTACATGACTGTTGGTTTGCCATCCGACTCTAGATTTGGGCTCAGGTCATGGTCTCAGGGTCATGGGACTTAGCCCTGCATCGGGCACTGCATTCGGTGGGCGGTCCGCTTGGGATTCTCTCTCTCCCTCTCCCTCTGCCCCACCTCCTCCTCTTTCTCTGGATTAAGTAAGTAAATCTGTACATTGTAGGGCTTGATCAGCATTCCTGGCCTCTACCCAGTTGATGCCAGTAGTATCCCTTCCCCCAACTGTGACAGCAATGTCTCCCAACATTTCCAGTTGTCCCCTTGGATGATAAAATCCTTTCAGTTGAGAATCACTGTATTAGACTGGCTTTGAGGGATATATCACCAAAGATATAAATAAAAAAGTCTGCAGGATTACCTGAGGGGGTGTCGACATTGTCCTTGATATGCTCCTTTCAAAGGAAGGTAATGGGAAAGTGAAAGGTAGGTAAGGGAGAGATTCCTGGACCAAGTTTCCTGAGATGTGGATGAGAGGTTAGGAACAGAGAGAATTCTAGAGGGATGTTAGTGGTGTTCCAGTTAGTTCCATCACAATGACTGGGAAAAAGGGCAGGCAAGCCTGGTGGTGTGGACCACGCTTGGGGCACAGCACGGTGGCCTCATTGTGCCAGTCCCTGGAACAGGCAGCATCACTGACCTCCCTCCCACCTCTTCCTGAGGGATGAGGGCCCCTTGGCTCCACACCATAGAAGTGAATCAGCAAGGTTATCCCTGAATCTCTTTTATTCTGACCCTTGATTTAGACAATATAACCTGCCTCTTTAATACAGGGTTTCAATTTCTCAAATGCAAAACCCTAGGGAGAGCTTAGAGCCAATGTGTGCCATGTAAATACAGCTTATTGGCCACCACCTCTGTCCTCTCTGTACAAGCTCAGTCCTGTGTGGTTGATGTCTTCTAAATAGCACCCAGGGAACTTACACACCTGAGCTACCCTCTTCTTCAAAATTCCCAAGATTCAACACAAGAATCACCTCACTCCTGACTTTGTATAGCTGCTCAGAGGAGCTTCATCACTTCTATTCCCTGCCTTCCTTTCCCTCATCCTCAAAAAAGCTGGAAGTGATAATGAAACTCTGTACAGGGAAATTATTAGTAACTCCTCTCTTCAAACCTAACCAAACCACGATGGCAGACAGAGGATAGACTTGTGTGGATGTTGTTGCTTTTTAAAGGATGTAGTATAGGCTGCACCCTCATTAAACCAAGCTCTGTGTGAGAGAACATTCCTGACAGTTCCCATATTCAAACCATCTTCTCTTCTGACATGGTGTGAGAAGCAACTTCAGCTGGGAGGGAAGAGTGGGGTTCTAAAGTCCAATGTCTCCCTGTTGCTGCAGATCCACAACTTTTACCTTTCAGTTTCCTTGGTCTGTTGTTTAGTTCACATTTATTTTGAGGGATTTCAAAATCCCTTAAAAAACAGACAGCCCGCACATGGGTAATGACAGTGATGCCCCTCATTGGTAGAGAGATAGAGGCAACAGGGTTGCAATGCATTGTGTTCTGAAGACACAACTTAGCTGGAGAAGCTCTTCTCCTTATGTGGCTGGCGTGGCTGGGACATTTGTGGGATAGGAGCAGAGTCATCACCTCTGGACTGGAGGTCCTTCCCCTGGATTTGGGGAGCACTCCTTCTCTGCCTTTCTTTGGTACCCAGCCCAGCACAGTGGAGGTGGGCGCTGGGGCAGGTGTAAGCCCAACGGAGGGCAAAAGCTGAGGTCTCTTGTTAAGTCTGCTCACTAATAGGGACTTTTATGAGTATAATAATTCGAGCACTTCATGAGCCACTGTCCCCCAGAGAAGCCCGTGGTGACCAAATCTTTTGGTGTATGGGCATCTTTACTTTCTGGTTTGGGAACTTTCTGATTTTTGTCCCTAACTTACATCTTTCTTTTCATATAAGGAGCAAATGGCTTCCACTCTCCCATCCTCAAGCAACTAGGAAATCTTTTACGTAGAATTTAAAGGGAAGCAAAAGTATTAAAAATAAGTCCAAAGAAGACTTTTTTCTTGTTTTTTTTTAAACTACACATTAAACACCGTCCCACATGTGTATGACTTTCCTCCCAAGCAGACATTTCTTTTTTTTTTTTAAGATTTTATTTATTTATTTGACAGAGAGAGATCACAAGTAGGCAGAGACATAGGCAGAGAGGAGGAAGCAGGCTCCGTGCTGAGCAGAGAGCCCGATGCGAGCCTCGATCCCAGGGCCCTGAGATCATGACCTGAGCCGAAGGCAGAGGCTTAACCCACTGAGCCACCCAGGCACCCAGACATTTCTTTTTTTAAAAAAGATTTTATTTATTTATTTGACAGAGAGATAGTTAACAGGTAGGCAGAGAAGCAGGCAGAGAGAGGGGGGAAAGCAGGCTCCTTGCTGAGCAGAGAGCCTGATGTGGGGATCAATCCCAGGACCCTGAGATCATGACCTGAGCCGAAGGCAGAGGCTTTAACTCACTGAGCCACCCAGGCGCCTCCAAGCAGACATTTCTTACCAGTGGCCAGTGTCTCTCCCCTCCCCTGACCCTGACCAAAGCAGAAAGCACCACACCAGGATTTGGCAGCCCCTAGGCTTCTAAGATGGAGGCTTGTATTCTCTTCCTTTCCGAAAAACTTCGAGAATATCCTTCTTGAACAGAGAATACCATTTTCAATCTGATACAATTTTAGAAAGTGAACGATACAAACTGTTGAGTGATTTGTTTTATTGGTGTTAGTCACCCAGTTGTACATTTAAGACTGTGAAAGAAGAGTGTGCATAGTATGTTACTGAGCATGGCACTATTTGGGGTGACAAAATCGATTGATTTGCTCTGCGATTGACTGTCAACATAATCCTGCCACACTCTCTCCTCGCTTTGCTGACAGCTTGCCCCGAGAGAGTTCCATGGCGGAAAGGTTGTAGAGTAGCTCGAGGACCCTGCTACACCGAATTTACTTAGTGCCTGCTGAGATTACTGCTTCATCTGCTCAGGCTACCATAACAAAGCACCACAGACTGGGAGGCTTAAACAACAGACATTTGTTTCTCCCACCTCTGGAGGCTGGAAGTCCAAGATCAAGCTGCCTCCAGATTCCGTGTCTGTTGAGAGCATTCTTCCTATTTCACAGATGACCTCGTTTTGCTGTGCCCTTACCAGGTGGAAACTGAAAAAGCTCTGGTCCCTTCACTTCAAATTTTAGGATACATGCATCTCGTATTTACATTTGTAAATGGCGTGTCCACTTTGCTGAAAAAGTTGCATATCCTGTGACTTCTCATGGAGCCTCACTCTAGAAGAAGCTTAGCACGAAAAGTCTGCATGTGCGGAATTTTCAACACCTAAGTCAGATCCTGATGTCACCTTAGCACTAAAAGTCTGCATGTGCGGAATTTTCATCACCTAAGTCAGATTCTGATGTCATCTGCACCCTGTGATCCTACTGATGTTGATTTTCCAGGCAACACAAGGTTGAGCGTGCTAATACTCTCTTCAAGAAGACTTCTGATCTTTTTATAGGTGGTGAAAATCTATTTTTCGTGGACAATTGATAATTCTTTTCCTATTAGCTCAGTAAAAGTTTGAAATAATGTACCCAGATAAAGGCCAGATAGATTGACTGGCTTTGAAATAACTCTTTTTCTCCAGTATTGACATACCAGGGTGCCATCAACGTTCTGAAATAGCAGAGAATCCTCTTTGAACTCCATTTCTAGTTGCCATCAAAGGTTACCCGTATTCACATCAGTTTTCCTTTTATTTCCTTCAGGTTCTCTCTGTAGCCATTAAGAAAGGATCGTAATAAAAGGTATTTAAGAGCTACATAGATCACATGTCAGAGCAGAAGAAAATTGTCTACTGATTTAGCCATTTATCCTATTTTATTGGGCAGAAGTTAGGAAAGGAGAACAAGATGAAACCCGGCAAATGATATACAGATGTTTCTTGTTGCTCTTGGAGTTTTATCCTCATGGTTTGTCACCAGCACGCAAATACTGCTTCTGCCGCCTCCTGCTGTTGAGGTAGCTCGTCCTGCAGGGACAGAAATGCCATCCCTCTGGCGCCTGGAGGGCTCAGTGGTTAAGCCTCTGCCTTCAGCTCAGGTGGTGATCCCGGAGTCCTGGGATTGAGCCCCACGTCGGGCTCCCTGCTCAGTGGGGAGTCTTCTCCCTCTACCCCTCCCCCTGCTCATGCTCTCTTTCTCTCTTAACTAAATAAATAAACAAATAAATAAATGTAAAACTCTTAAAAAAAAAGAAAAGAATTTCCCATTTCCTATTGTGCCAGCAGAAAGATTCAGCACCCCAAGCTGGTCTCCCTGGACAAGCCGGATTAGCTCTGCTTTATCCGGTGTAGTGAGCCCAACTCAAAGCATGAGCCCGGAGCCAAGAGACAAGACACTTCCCAATCTGTTCTTTTTTGTATTGAAAAGAGATGTGCTGGTTTCATACTTGCACGGGTGCAAAGTCATTTCAGAACACTTTAAAAGTGGCTTTTTGGTTCAAAGAACAAGCAGACTTCCCCACCTTGACTGTCCTTGCTACAAAGTTAAAACTGAGTGATACTCTCATAGAAAATGATCTTTCGTGGGAGGTCCAACATTCATCCGTGGGATATTCATTTCTGAGCTCTGGCCTTCACGAAAACTAAATTAAATGAGCAAAAGAAGACATGAGTTTTTCATTTTTCTCTTGGAAAATAATGAAATTCTTGAAATAACTTGTGATAGTTAAGTAACTTTACATTTTCACCAACACTTCCATTTTTATGTTACAAAGATATGAGATATATATTCCAGTAAAATTTTCAGAACAAAGAAACACAGATTTTGAAATATAGCTATAATTTTTGTATCTATATACATGCATACATACACATATACATGTGTACACAAATATCTGCAGGAAAGTTTACTATCTGTCATTTAGACGGTATCTTAAGTAACCATTAATAAGCACAAATAAGCAGTTAAATAACTTGATGCTCGCACCCTGAAATTATGAAAGATTATTCTGTGCTACTATGATTTTTTTTCTCAGCAGTGAATGTTGGTGTATTTTTTCTAAACATATAGTTTGCTTCGTTTCTATCCTCATTATATTTTTATTTATTTTTCCTAAAAGATGAAGACTGTGTGTGATCAAAGATCAGAATCATCATTTTTTAATAGATCAGAATCACAACATTTTTTAAAAAAAATACAAGGGTAACAAAATTTGAAATGTAAAAATAATGAAAGAAGTAAACATTTTGTTGAGATTTTATGATCATGCATGTTTTCCTGGTGCATTTTACATGGTGTAAAGCACAAGCCCCGTAAGAGTCTGCATCCTGCTTTATTCGTTTCATGTTTTATCAAAATCATTTGTCCATGTTGCTACAATGTTGTCTTCATAACTATCATTTTTAACGGTCTGCTGATACTCCCTTGCTCAATAAGCGATAGTTTTTAAATTCTTTGCATTAATTTTTAATTACACATTCTCCTATTATTCATTAGATTCTATTCAAAGCAAACTGAACTATTAGAATTGCTGTAAGATCTAATTTGCATTTAGCGAGGTCAACGCATCTAATAAACCACAACAATTTTCTCTTCTGTGTCTATTCTGACCACTGCTTGATGCCTATAATGCAGTGATAGAATTCAAAAGCGAGCGAATACGTATTTTATAAGTTATATAAGAATTTATCGGTTGGCACTTAGGCTTAAGAAGTGAGGGTGTTTGATTATTAATCTGTACTGCGTTATGCTAGGAGTATGCTAACTGCAGGATATGCTGCCTTGATTGTTAACCGTCTTCCATTCTGCCCACCAAAATTAACATACTTCTTCTTCTTTTTGTAGAACTGTGCTGGCACCATTCTTAGAGAGCTTATCCTTTTATTTTACTGTCAGTTACAGTCACTGATGTACACAGCCTACCAACCTCCACTTTCCATCATCAGCTCTGGGTGGGCAGGAGTGGCTGTCCCGTTTTAGGTCTAGCAAAGCTTTAAACTATAAGCCATAAACAGATGTTCTCTGAATGTTACGACCTACTGGTTTGTTTTTGTCTACGTTTACAGAAGGCAAGGTTGCAAAGTGCCATGATGCTAAAGATGTTTACTCTCTTATTTTTCTTCCACCAGTGGGATGGAGTAGGACCTCTTCCAGACTGTGCAGAACCACCAAAAGGGATCCAGATGCTGTGGCACCCATCAATAGTCAAACCCTACCTCACACTGCTCTCTGAGTGCTCAAACGCAGACACGCTGGAAGGGGCGGCAGGCGCCCTGCAGAACTTGGCTGCAGGGAGCTGGAAGGTATGACTAGTTCACTACCATAAGGAAGAGATCTGGAATTGTGAGCACGTCCTTAGAAAGCAGTAGAAGTCTAATTTTGAGATATGCAATTCCAAGACAGATTTAGAGAATGTTAGGGAAAGACCAGTCACGTTGGACTTTTGGACATAGGAAGGTATTCCTTTGAAAAATTCTCAAGGGCTCAGGGGTCCTTGAAAACATTGCAAAATATAGATGAATAGATGTAAGTATAGTCATTGAAAATGCTGTGATATGCTTTCCATTCTATGTATGTTGCTGAGCTATTTGTTTTTAGGGGAGATGGCGACATGTTAATGCTGCTCTATTATTGACTGTTAGGGGAGCTAATACCCAAGCACTTTGTATCAAAACCCATGTGAATCCCTATAATGGTATAGTTGGTCCTCTCCCTGAAGGAAAATAACCTCTTTCATTTTTAACCCATGGGCTTATAGAGAAGAATAGTATTCCAAGGTCTCTTTGGCCAGAATGTTAAAACAAACGTACAGTGGGCAAGGAGATTAGGAGGGCCTTTTTCTCTGAGTTCTTATAAACGCACACTTCCCTGATTGGTTTTCACAGAAAATTTCCATGACCTTCATTTTGGGTAGAAAAGGATTCACCACAGCAAAGAATTCTTGAGTATGGTCACTCACCATTATATGAGCTAACTTGTCTTATCACAAAAAAGTGTAACCACCTAGCATGAGGGCATATGGGGAAAATATCAAGAGAGGAAAGTATCAAAGGGCCTCTGCCATCCAATTTTCACTCATTTAATTCAAAGTCTGGGGTTTGGGATACATATAAATCACTGTGGAGCATTCACGTTCTTCAGAACAATATTAATGAGACACGTAGCTGCAGAGAATGCTCAGCTCAGTACCATAGGCACCCCACATACTGCCCTCAGCATTGTCATGCCCTCCGTTCTTGTCAGAGCTTCCAACATCTGCCTTCATGTCGCCTCTCACTTGTCATTCTGTTTCCGCTGCTACGGTCTCAGCTACAGAACTGCCTTCTTTCTTCAGCTGGGACATCCCACCTCTTGGGGCCCAACCCTTAACAGCCCTTCCCAGGAGCTGGCTGATGATGTGTGGGCAGGCCCATTCCTTCTTTTGAGAGCCTTTGGAATCAACATCATTTTCCCTTCCCTGTCCATCCATAGGTGTCCCTAATGTTGAACTGAAAGAATTCAGGTTGGGTGAGGCTTGAAGTAAAGGTATCTCTTGCTTTCACCTGGAGAAAAACTTCAAAAGAAGAATCACAGGGGTAGAATTCCAGAATAGGACCTTGTAAAACAAGGAAAGAGATAATAGTGGAAATCACTTCCTTGAACTAACCCTTAGATCTTCTCTCCCTCTAAATGTAAGAGGCTTTGATTCAAATCACAATTCAAACCTAGTCTCTACCTTTTCTGAGCTCTGTGACCCTGAGCAAATTATAATACCTCATTGTCTCAGATGGGTCACCTTTGGATGAAAAAGACTGTGGCTGCTTCATGTCACAGCTTGCAGATCAGTCATGGCACTAGATGCAGAGATGGAAGCAGGATGGACATAGGCCAGTGGGTTGTCATTACGTTGGGCCAAGAGTTTTGTCAACCTTACTTTATAAGAAGCATTCACCATCCTATTAACTCTAGAAAAGTGATATAGCTCTCAGGCAGGACAAAGGGCTGCTAAAGAATATTTGTGTGTAGACACACCCATGTACAGAAATAAATTATATGTATTTATTTATTTGAGAGTTTTCTTAAGAAAACACAAATACATAAGCATGAATCATAGTCAATCACATTATCATCATTGTATATTTTATTAACATGCCATGTTAAATAGTAGAGAAATGTATGGAAAGGAAAGATAGATAATACATAGGGATGATTTAAGAAGGTTATCATTAAGCCAAACACTAAAAAATTGTTATAATTTTTAAAGATTAAAAATAATTTGTATAAAAACCAGAGAACTCCTTTCTTTTAAAAAAAAGATTTTATTAAAGAAAAAATCTTGAATGATTGAAATATTGATTTAAGACACAAAACAGCATCAAGTTTCATGTGAACAGTGCTATCATTTGAAATCTAGAGTACTAAGAATGTATTTTTATAGCAGCTGTTGAAATTTAGTGGCATTTTTTTTTTTGGTGTCCTCAACTTTTTATGACCCAAACGAAAGCACAAATGTAAAGGTAAAACACCAGAATTTTACATGGAGGCAGCTTTTTATAGACCTCATCATCTGAAACAATAACTTCCCTTTATAGGAAGATCATGCACACTCTTCTTGCAATAAAGTAACTAGTAAACTAGACCTTCATAATGGTCTTAAATACTTTTTAAACTTTAAGAGACTCATTACTTGGTTTATGAGCATCAGAAAAACAGAATGGTATTATGGCAGAAGCAAAGTAATGTATTTTCTTCATGGCCAATATGGACTTTAATTACTTTTTTCTCATTTATGGTACAATTATTTTGTTTGTCAGAAAATATTAAAACAATTGGATACAGTAGTTTGAATATTTCTAAAATGTGAATGAATGCTCTTTAAACTCCCATTTATGGGTCATTTCTGTTGTAATTCAATTTAGTGAAAACCTAGGGTTTGAACTATAGAAATATATCTTTACTTATTATTAAGTCAGATATATTAGGTATCTTTGTACAGTCCAAGTACCCCTAAAATGTGACCAGTTTTAAAGAATCATTCTTTGCCCATTTACTTTTAAAATAAGATAGAATAAAGGGACATTTGGATAATAAGCTGTTAATATTTAATGAGGTAACATGATAGCACCATAGATGTAGTCAAGATGGAAACAGAATCCCTGGCTATGTGGCCAATATGAATAAAAAATTAAAGAGCTGGGAAATTTGAGACTAGAGTTGGCAATAGCCTTGAGAAGGACAAGGAATTTAGTGCAACTTAGCAGAGGAAGTATTCTGTAGAAGTGAACCAGGGCATCAGTGGAATGCAACAAATAAAAGTAGAAATCATGGTTTGACAGTTGTCTTTGTTCTAGCTCATGGTATGGTGTAAAGCATAAGATATAAATGAAAAGAAACAATGTTTTGAAAGAGTATGGTGAAAAAGGGGCCTGAAGCATGATCTCTAGTGGGTTAGGAATTCGGTCCAAATAAACATAGAGGTTATCTGAGGACTCTCTGCCCAATCAGCAGGCTCCTAGGAACAACATACCCAGTTGGACATGATGACCAACCTGAGGCAGGCCAAGGGTGGGCCCAACCTAAGAAGCAAGAAATGGAGAGGATCCAGGTCATAACCAAGTCATTGGCCCTAATCACACATGACTGAGTGATTTCTTCCCCACAAGACCCCCGTCAGTAGTCCTGATAGCAAGGACTGCACCTATACTGTAAATGCCATACACATCCAAATAGACTATAGAATAACTCTGTTTGTGGTAGTTTGGCATTAGTTCCATCATTGTCATCAAATAATCTGATTTCCAAAGCCCTGAGTTCTAGAACACCATTCTGAAACTGTAAAAGCACGTAAACCTAAGGGACTCCCACTTCCAACCAAGATGCCAAGATGGAGGAACAAGGTCCAGATTTACTTCCCTTTACGGCAGAATAATAACCACAATAAAATGACCAAGAGAAATAAAAGAAACAATGGCTTTTAAGATACCAAACACATTGGTCAGTAAATGGTGATCTCTGAGAGACAGGAAACAAGCAAAATGAGCCCTCTGATTGTCCCAGCTCACTGCCTTGAGCCAGTTTGCCCACCATGACCCCAGGACCGGGAACCCCAAAGGAGCTCGGCATACTCTGAGCTAAGAAGATGGGGCTGGGAATCTGGGGAAATGAAGGTGACTGGAGTTCACAGGACAGAGTACCAGAGAGGAGAAAACCACACAGAGAGGGAACCCTAGGGATCTGCAGAGGATCCCCATCAAATATTCTGTGGGGAACTCTTGGAGTGCATGTGTGTGAGGGAAATGCCCTCATCTGAGGAAACAGCCTCCAGTTAGAGAGAATGAAACTTGGCGCTCATGTAGGAAATGGTATAGTGTGCCTTCCCAAGAACCAAATAGGAAAACCTAATAATTCATGGGCCACTGGGTAGAGTGTTCAGGAGGGTCTTGCCTCCCAGTACTGAGCATATAATTAGCCCTGGACTAAATATGATCATGTCTTTTCTATCAAATCTTAAAGGTAAGGTCTAAAAATAGCAATTGTTTCCAAGTAAATTAACCAAATTCTAGAACAAAGCTTAAAAATATCTAAAGGAATACAAAACTACGCAGCACCCAACAGATTAAAATGAAGTATGTCTGACATTTACTTGAAAATAACCTTAGAAGCCAATAGAGAAGAAAATGTAATTCGTAATGAGGAGAAAAATTAATCATTCAAAATCAACTCAGAACTGACACAGATGTTAACATTAGCAGACAAGCAGTTGCTCTAATTGTATTTCTTGTGTTCAGAAAGTTAATTAGAACATGGAAAAAAGTTTAGACTCAAATAAAACTTCTACAGTTATCAATACAATGTCTGAAATGAAAAACACATGGGATAAGAGTAGTGACAGGTTAGACATTGCAGAAGAAAAGATTAATGAACTGAATAGAAACTACCCAAAAGTAAACACAGAGGAAGAAAGAAGAAACCTCAAATCATCAGTGACCTCAAGTGACAACCTCAAATGGCCTGATATACATGCAATGGGAAACCCCAAAAGAAAAGAGAAAGGTGAAAGAGAACAGAAAAAAATATTTGGAGTCTTAATTTAAAATTTCCCAAATGTGATGAAAACCATGATCTAACTCACAGATCTAAGCAGAGAAGCTCAAGGAAACCCAAGTTGAAGAAGCATGAAGAAGCTGCACTAAGGTACATTTTAGTCAAAGTGCTTAAAAGCAGCTGGAGGAAAAAAAACTTGTACATACAAAGAGAAGCGTGATGGCTGATTTCTGATAATCAGCTATGACAGTGAGAAGACAATGAGGCAACACAATGAATATGCTGGGCCCCATTACATATGAAGTTGACTCTGGTTTGGTGTCTAGTAGGCACAGCTTGTTCTTAAAAGAACCCCTGGGGCACATATTATACTTACAGCAGTGTAAAATGATCAGTAAAATAAAAAGAAAAGAAAGTCCCCATTTTAGCTCAGATTAAGACATCAGCTAATCTGGGAACTGGCATTATTAATTACCTGAGCAGCTGAGGCAGAGGGGATTTGAACATAAAAACTTCAGGTTAACTCTCCCAGCACAATCAGAGCTATTGGGCTCAGGACATGCCACTCAATATTCTCTTCTTCCAGTCCTGAGGACAAGCAGATATTCACAGGCTCTTCATCGGGTTCTAACCCCACTGGCAGAGTCCACAAGATTAAGGGATTAGTTTGGCTTTAGAACAGACTAGTCAAGGAGCATGTGATCACTTCGAGTCCTAACAGCATTTTTGTAGAAGTGGTTAGAACATGTGGCCCTATGAAAAAAATTGCAGTGGCTTTGATCCTTTTTATAAAATTCATTTCAGGGAAGAATGCTGTTTTTGAATAATAACTGTAGATTCTAGAAATCAACCTGACTTTATCCTTCATCAGCTAAACATGCTTTCATCTCCAATTGTGAGCTGGAAGCTGGAAGACAATTGCCATAAGAAGCTGAATTTGACTTGGTACCTTCCCCTTGGTACCTTCCAGTACAAAAACATGAAAACAAAAAGTTCAAAAACCATTATTGATGTTATAATAGGAATGTATACACAAGGGTGTATATAATGCTAGTGGCTATGGCAAAGAGATCCTAAATATGCAAAGACTAAAACAAAATAGAAGAGAGAAGTTATTTTCTCTGATGTAACAGGTAAGGGCAGGTATCCATGAACTAATTTGCCTACGCCCATTGCTGTTCTGCCATCTTTAACATTGACTTCCAAGGCTACTCTTGTGGTCATCATCTAGAACAGGAAGCAGAAAAAGAACACAAATCCATAACCAGAAATATTGTCTTAGGAGAGTCAAGGTCACACCTCTCACATAATCTGGGATCAGTTCCTAGCCTCCACCAGACAAATGCTTTCCATTCGCTCATACCCCACTGACAATGAACAACAATTCTCAGACATAAGGTAGTCTGAATCCAGATTCAAGAAAAGCAAAATTCTCCATTGTCAAGGGACAGAAATTTGCTAATATATTCAGTTTATGTTACAAAATAAAACACTTAATATCCTAGTAAAAACCAATGGCACCCCATTACCTTACTACCCAAGACTTCAACAAAAGCCATGCCTTGTATTTGCAAGATTGTTTATATGAGCATGGTCTCCCCAGGTTGTGTGTAATATCCCTGGGATGACATATTTTCCAGCTCCAAAGGAAAAATATGAGATGTTAACTCCCTCTCCCCATGAGACACCATGTTTACAAAGAAAAAAGGGAGGGATAAATGAAAGGAAAGATGTTCTGATTTGGGTTCTAATAAGTGAGGATGCAAAACAATTAAATTACTTTTATTTTCTGACATCGAATAAAGAATCCTTGAGTCTGCCCTGCCTGCACTTCTCAAGCAATCATCCTCATTATAGACAAAGCAGGGGTGTAGGCAGTTTCATTTTCCTCCATTCTTGTGTATCCCCTCCTCTGTGGGATGTTTACACAGCCCTATCACTAGAGAACACACGGGAATCTCAGAATAAGATCTGTGGCATCCTTCCTCTCAGACATTCCATGCTTGTGATCTAATAGGGTCACATTCTGTTGCCTAGAAGGCATTTCTAAATGCCATTTGCACAAAGTGAAGACATATTTGATAACATTCACCAAAAAAACCAATCAATCAACAACCAAACAAACAAACAAAAAACCCTTTCTGTTCAGAAAGGTTCATTCTTAAAGACCTCTCTTTTCATTGAGAATTACTGATCCAAGAGATGGTTTGAGAGTTAGGTGTACATGTTGCAGTTGGTTGAATGAATGCTTCTCCCCCATCTCTTTTACGTGATCTTGACCTTTGTTTCTACAACAAAAGTATATCTAAATGCTTTTTCCCAAAAAAAAGTTCTCTTTTTGGCCATTAATATTTTCAGCTTTGCATAAACACTTGCAATAAAATTTAGCCTTTGCTCTAACCTGACTTACATTTTCAAAATACAAACACTTTAGAAACGTAATAGTTGCCATTACCTTCATTAAAAATTTTATTTACTAAACTGATTTATTGGTGCAACAACATGAGAAGTTCTTCTGTAGTCCTCCTCATTACAGATACAACTTTTTTTTTTAAGATTTTATTTATTTATTTGACAGAGAGAAACACAGCCAGAGAGGGAACACAAGCAGAGGGACTGAGAAAGGGAGAAGCAGGCCTCCCGCCGAGCAGGGAGCCCGATGCGGGGCTCGATCCCAGGTCTCCAAGATCATGACCTGAGCCGAAGGAAGTCGCTTAACCAACTGAGCCACCCAGGCACCCCGATACAACTTTTTAAAATGGATTTTGAAAACAAAGATATATAATACTGCAACAAATAAAATACATAAACAGCAGACACCTAAGTCCTATGTGCACTGCAACAGAACTGAGCCTGTGAAGGGCCTTGGGGTAAAGTTGCCCTGTTGCTTCCTAAATCCAACCACAGTCCTGGATGAATACGGTGGTTCAGATAAAGATCCATGCTAGAGAGAATAATGTGAGGTGTGCAGCAAAAGTTACATCCTTTCTGAATATCTTGAGCATTCTTATTACAGTAACTGTCGGTTAAAATGAGACTGAATAAGTCAATTTTTTGGGCACTTTCTTCCCTCTTACCATGAGAATGATACACCATGGTCTATAACACAGTGTCATGAACGAGTTCAGAAACAAATTTCAAAATCTTATGTAATCTGTATGAAACTCATTGCAATGTATTACTCATTTTACAGTGGTAGGATTTTAGCACATTGTGGTCCTGTGGTCCTACAGGATGCTAAAATTCTTCTGAAAGATAAATTACATTCAAAAGACTTTAGTTTGAAAATGTGAGTTTTCTTTACCAATCAAAAGAAAAAGTAGGGAATTTGACAAGGGAATCAATGGGAAAACAGTCATGCAACAGAGAACCACTTAATCTCAGACTATACTTCTAAAGCAGGAGAACTTGTAAGATATTAATCAAAAACATTAATATTTAATATGAATAGAGATGTTAATCAAAAAATTCAGAAGTTTAGTGCTATCAGGGCTCAGCCTCTTAATAGAATATTTAGTACTTAAAAGAAAACACTATCCCTATATATTTAGCAAATTATTGGGATTTTAAAAGGGAGAAGCTAGTTATATTACAGTATTGATCTCCTTTTAGGAACATAAATTAGCTTTAACCAAATAAGCTTAAGCAGGGCAGAAATATTTTTCCTCTTAATGGCTGGGCTGGGAATTTAAAAACTGAAGTTCCAGGGGCACCTGTGGGGCTCATCCAGTTAAGAGTCTGACGCTTGATTTCAGCTCGGGTCATGATCTCAGGGTCATGAGACTGAGTCCCATGTTGGGTTTTGTGCTCAACAGGGAGTCTGCTTGAAATTCTCTCTCTCCTTCCTCCTCTGTCCCTCCCCCTAACATGCACTGTCTCTCATAAACAAGCAAATAAATAAATAAATAAATCTTTAAAAACAAAGCTTCTGAGAATCCACTTTGGACTGATGTGGTCTGAGTTCAAAGGGTTAGAAAGTGTTGACTTCTTTTTTTTTTTAAACATTTTATTTATTTATTTGACAGAGAGATCACAAGTAGGCAGAGAGGCAGGCAGAGAGAGAGAGAGGAGGAAGCAGGCTCCCTGCTGAGTGGGGAGCCCAATATGGGCCTCGATCCCAGGACCCTGAGATCATGAACTGAGCCAAAGGCAGAGGCTTAAACCACTGGGCCACCCAGGCGCCCTGACATCTTTTTATTACCAAACTCTCTGTATGGACAACAAGAAATATTATTGTATAAGAATTCATGTAATTTTATTTTGTGTAATTCAATTTGGGTTCATTTCTGAGTTGTCATTTTGTCCAATGCAAAAAGGGAAAAGAAGAAAATGAGCCATCTAGACATCTCTAGGTAAACTGAATAATATGCAGGTATTTCTCAGTCTCTTCAGTCTTAACACTTGGCTGTATTGATGTTTATCAGCTTTCATCTGCTCCTGCCCCCTGTAGTTGATACTAAACTTGGGATGGTGGGCATGTCTTGCAGGCATGTCCCTGTGGGGAATGGGGATTGAATGTCCATTTCTCAGTGTGGAGTTATCTCTTGTCAAGCCACCTCTCACCTAGGACAAACTTCCTTGTCCTATTGGGGTCTGAGATGGGATATGATGACAGATGATTGGACTGTCACTGTTCCAAAGTGTTCTCCTGGCCCACACTTGCCCCTCCAACTACTAAGCTCCCCCTAGATGCAGCCACATCCACTACTTAACCCTGGCAGGCACTGTCCTCACGTTTCACAATGGGGTGCGTGGGTGGTTCAGTCAGTTGAGCATCCGACTCTTGACGTCTGCTCACATGATGATCTCAAGGTGGTGAGATCAAGCCCTCTGTCAGGCTCTGTGCTCAGCATGGAGTCTTCTTGAGATCGTCTCTCTCACTTTCCCTCTGCCCTTCCCCCTGCTCAATCAAATCTTAAAAAAAAACAAAAACAAAAACAAAAACATACAAACTCAGCATTCACTGCCTTGTGTTCTGTTCCATCCTAAGATCAGCAGTTGTCATTGGGCCAAATAATGGTGGAACCTTTCTCCAGGAAAAGCTATGAGCAAGGAGGAGGAGGAACAGCTTTTAGTGGCTTGAACTGCTGTCCCATCACATGTGTAGAAGCAATCCTTTCCTGACACATAAAAGGACTTTCCCTTTGTAATTCCAGTATTGACAACTTCTTGTATCAGGTCTGCTAAATTGGGATAAGCTGTTTCTTGAGGCTGGGTTGAAATGTCCAGGAGCTCCACTGACAGCACTCGAGCCTTCGAGCTTTAAGCTAGGAGTTTTGAGGTCTGCCAAATAGGTTATTGCAAGTCCAAAGTAATAACATCAGTTATTAAGCCAAGATGAATGGATGCATTTGTTAAGGATTATATCAAATATGAGTGCATATGTGTATAGCTTGTCTGCCTCTCAGAAGGGCAGTATAAGAATGATCGTCAAGCCCACCAACTCTAGGACAGTGCTCTCTAGTTTCAAGACCTGGTGGAGCATCTACAGGCTGTGAGGTCTCACTGTGGCTCCCTTTCTTCATCTGCAATGGATGGAAGTAACTGGAGTGCCTACCACACAGGGTTGAGATGAGAATTAAGTGAGTTAATACATACAGTCATTTGAGCCGATGCCTAACAGTTGGTTAAAGTGTTAAGCTTGTTTTTGCTCAAATATTCCAAGGGCTCATAATTCTCCTGAGATTATCCTGGGAAAGCATGTCAACAGGAACAATTTGAGACATGTCTGTGCTCTTTCTTCCTGGACCAGATCCCCCTCCTTTTCTTCTTCCTCCTCCTCCATCTTCTCATTGTCATTTTCTTCCTCCCTTTCCTCCTCTTCTTCCTTCCACTCTTCCTTCTCTTTTTGTATCACGAAACATCTTGTCTTCAGCTCATGGCCCATTTTTCTTAGAGTCATCCTGGTCCATGCCCTTCCCTCTAGAGTGTGGTCCTCAGTGCATAATGTTCTCATTCCACTTACAGAAAGTGAAGGTCCCATCTAGAGATTTCCACCTCAACCACAATGATTTATGATACATTTTTCTTTCTTATTCAGCTATTTTTATGCCAGTGATACTCCTACTTTTGTTTCTATTGCATAACTCTTGGCAACCCATGTACCTTTCCACCATCACCAAGATTGCCATGCTTTCCAAGGCAGATCACTACCCTTCTGGAAAACCTGTATATGAGCTTTGTGTTTCTATATTCAGTGCACCTATGAAACAGCCCCCATTTCCTGAATACATTTCTCTCTCTTAGTTCCTGTAGGCTTTTATTCCTTCTTGCTGGATTTCATGTAGGTTACATGCATGGGTTACACATGATCTTCTCCAAGATTAATTAGAACCATCACTGTCACATAGCTTTGCATTCAAGAAAACTTGTGGAAACTTGCAACATGTCTTGTGTGAAATGTAAATAATTTATTTTGAATTGTCTCCTATTGAGCCAATGTTGGGAGTTTTCCATATACAGTTGACTCTTGAACAATATGAGTTTGAACTGTGCCAGCCCACTTAGTCACAAATTTTTTCAACAAATACAGCAGTACTGTAAAAGTGTTCTCTTTTCCTTATGATTTCCTAAATAACATTCTCTTTTCCTTACCTTACTTTGTAATAAGAATATATTATAAATATATAGGACATACAAAATATGTGTTAATCTATTGTTTACATTACTGGTAAGTTTTCAGGTCAACAGCAGGCTATTAGTAGTGAAATTTGGGGGGTGTCAATAGTTTTACACAGATTTTTGACCACACAGGGGGGTCAGTGTTCCTAATTCATGTACAAGAGCCAATGCTACCTACAGACCCACAAAACTAAACATTTCAAAGTAAGAGTTATTGTCTGTATATCACTAATGTAAGATCACATCCATTATCTGATTATCTCCTTCCCCTTAGGGAGAACATGCCATTGTTGACCATTTCCACCTTCCAAAAGTCGTATCTGTACCTCGTACACACTTTCAGCCATACACAGACATTTTTTGTTACTTGAAACCACTTCCCAGAAAGCTAAAGTATTGTCACTGTTTTCCAAATGCCAAGTCATCTTTCCCTCCAGCTTGGGAGGGATGTAATAGGCGAACTTCTAAGAAGATAAAGTCAGAGCTTTCCTTTCTTGGCTCATTTCAGATATGGCCAGGTTCCCCTCTGGCTACATTTGTAAGGATGGAGGGGAGGGCAAGGCAGCAGCTGGGAGACTGAGCACAGAGGTTGAGAGAGAGGTGACGGCAAGGAAAGGAGTATCCTTAGCATCATAAAGAGAAGCAGATGTGGAGGAATAGGTCCAGATACAGGTGACTGCTGCAGGAAGATTAATTAACATGTTTGTGTCTAGATTTCCTCATCTGTAAAATAAGACTACTAATGCCAACCTCCCCAGGCCTTGGAGAACTAGATGAGATCACTGATGTACAAGCCAACGCTCCGGTCCTGGAGTGGGATGCTACTGCAGAAGAAATGCCCTTAGGGCTTGAATATCAAGAACATTCCCTGTGGTCTCTTAACGGTCTTGACTATCTCCCCAGCATTAAAGTCTATATTTGATGTTCACCTTACAATGCGTAGGCATTGACCCTACATCTGATTTCCATTCTTTTCTTTTTTCTAGCTTCCCTTCTTAGTTTTAGGGAAGAGAGCCAACCATGAGTGGGCTGCGTATGCTCAGGTTTCTAGTCTTTTCCAGGCATGGGAGACAAAAAGGTTCACAGGTAGTGGAGGAAGTGGATGAAAATCATATCTCAGCATGTCGAATTGCAAGTGAAATTTCCAAGACACTAAAAGAGGTTTTATACCATTTCCATGAAGGTCCTTCTTCCCTCGGAAGGGGTACCCCATTCAGACACCCACATTCCAATAAGAAGCTCCCAAACATCAAGGTTTTTCCATGTCTAAGACTTTCTGACTATGGATTTCTTTGCTCCCTGAGAGTGGGGCTGTGAAATGATTCACGGCAAGCAAGAGGTGCTTTAGTGCATTCTCTCGGCCTCCCCACCCCCTCAGGCTTCCTAGAGCTTGAGGCACAGAGTGGGGGCAGAAGAAAAACAGACAGTATGAGTTGATGGTGATAAGAAACTATGTGAATGTGACTTCTGACGTAGGACAGGATGAAGTTGTGTGTTTTTTTAATCTCATATTTCATGCAGGGCTGGGCTGAGGATGTGGCAGGCATGGCGTATGCCCTACGTTCACTGCCAGAGGGGGCTCCCTGCCTGCCACAGGTGAGAGCCAGCTCTGGGGTGCCTGCCCCAATGGGGAAGGGGGATGGAGGGGCCTGGTGGGGGAGGGGTGGGGACTTGCCTCCACCTTCGGTGGTCCTCTGGAGGACTCTGCCGCAGAAGATTCCAGAACTTCATGTCATGAATATCATTCTCTTAGATTGCAAATGAAACTACAACAGACTAAAACCCTTACACTTCTTGATTTCTATAAAACACTTCTGTTTCTCTGGAACACCATACAGTAGTATAAAGTATATATACAAAAGTCCAGGAAGTCTGGGCCTACCTGCCTTCCTTTAAATGAATCTGAATGCTTTATCATTCTTCTTTGCAATTACATTTCTGTAGTAAGATTAGGTGTGTTCCAGTAAAGCCAACCACCACCAATCCAAAGCAAATTGTCTTACTGTAAACAAATTGTCCTACTCTATAAATTGGACATTGAATGATGGCCTTAGACAGAATGCATTTTGATCTAAATGTTTTCTTGCAAATCTCTTACAATTTTTACTCTTGTTTTAAAAATTTTAAGTGTCCTATTTCCCTCTCGCCACCCCTACATTTTTCTGACTCCTTTCCTCTGTGTTATTCAGCCAACACCGTATCGACAGCATGGTCATCAATGTACCACCGTGCCCCACCTCCAAATGCAAGTCTCTTAAAAAAAAGAAAAAAATTACCTACTCTCAAATTTTTATCATTCTCTACCTTTTCTGGGGTTCTTTTTTATCCCTCTTCCCACCAAAAACCAGCCCTTCCTGTCTTCCCCCTCCGTATCGGAAAGGGTCAAGCGCACGTCATGTAAGGGGATGCCTGGTCAAGGAGAGCAGACACGCGCTTAAGTGATTAACCCAGAAACCTCTGTCATATCCGGAAGGCAGAAAATAAAGTCAGCACATCTCAGTCCGTGCCTACCACATTGAACCCGCCCTACCGCTAGGTCTTTGAAGTTCAACCTTTTCTTGCTCCTATAAACAGCAGTCTGAAAACCCACCCGCGCTTTTGCTGGTAGGTTGTTCCCCCTTCGGCTTCTAAGGTCTTTGCCTTCCCTCTTGTTGCAGTGGTCAGTATATATCCGGGCTGCTGTCCGAAAAGAGAAAGGCCTGCCCATCCTCGTGGAGCTGCTTCGAATAGATAATGACCGGGTGGTGTGCGCGGTGGCCACGGCGCTCCGGAACATGGCCTTGGACGTCAGAAACAAGGAGCTCATTGGTACGTTCTCTCCCAATTCACAGCAGCTCATATTTTTAGTAGAAAGTATTTCCTGGCAGGACGCATGTGGTTGAATCCACAAACAGGACATCCGCACATGCAGAAATAGTGTGTTTATTAGAGGCTGTGTTTTCCTAGCTTTACATCCAATGAGCTGATTTATCCTCTAGAATTTGGAGGAAGATGTGATGTTTGTTGACATTCCTAGTCCTTGCAAACTGAAAGGGACCACTGTCAGCACTGGATACCACTGTCCTCTGAGCCTCTGAACCTGTCAGATTGGTTGATTGCTTTCCACACGGTGAACTGGAGTTCTAATGAATGCAGGCCACACCTCTTCCCCTGTCTGTTTTAAGATTCGTTTTGGATTAAAACACACTGGCTCTTTAATCTTATTTTAAAGAACTCATCTCCCTCTAATTCGGTATTCAAGAAATAGGAAGGATCTTTTATTAATGAAGCATTCAGGAGGTCATATATTCATCTATTTATTCAACAAATATTTATCCGTGGCCTGCTTTGGTCCGGGCCAGTTCTGGGCCCAGAGACTCTTATCAGCGAGTTGGACAGACAGGAAGCCTTGCCCCTGTGGGGTTTACATTCGGGAGAGGGGAGAAGTACAACAAACAAAACATACATATGAAACCTGTGCATGTTAGAAACCTTCCACACGGTAGAGGAAACTATAATCATGAGGCTGCTAGCGTTTTTCATTGAGATGAAATTCAACATTACATTCACCACTTCGGAGTGAGCCCCGCCTTCACAATGTCCTACAATCCCATATCGATCAGGTTCTAAAACATTTCCCTCACCCTAAGGAAAACTCTATAGCGATTAAGGAGGCACCGCCTTTTCCCTCCTCCAAGTCCCTGCCAGCCACAATCTACTTCCTGTCTCTGCAGACATCCCAATTCTGGATCTTTCGTGTCATTGGAATCATGTATTATGCAAGCTTCCAAGTCTGGCTTCATTCACTCAGCCTAGGGCTTGTGCCTTTAAGTGGGAGGTCAAAGTCAAGATAGGAGTTGTGAAAAGGTGACATTTGAGCAAACTGAAGGAGCTGAGAGTGGGTCATGTGGATATTTCGGGGGGAAGAGCAAACAACTAAAGGACCAGCTTCTGCAGGAAGTCCCCAGTGGAGGGGCTGGGGGCCGTGCAGTGGGCTCATGGTCTTCAGGGGGTCTCAGGTGTCTGACACAGAGTGGTAAAAGCCCAAATTGGAGAGGCTTCCTGGCTCCTCCCTCTGCAGGTGAGAGGATCGCAGGCCTAGGCCAGTGGATGCTTGGAGCAGTGATCAGCTAAGGGACCTGCCCCAGGAGAGGCACAAGCATCCCCAAAGACATCCTGCTAGGGCATCTAAGATTAAAAAGATGATCCCGGTAGGGTCTGTGGTCAGCGCAGAGTGAAGCCTGGCCAACCTCCAAGCAGGTAACAGCGTTAGTGGGAGCTGGACCACCCACCGTGCCTAAGATTCACATTATGCAGCCTCTGCGCTGGGGGGAAGGGGGGGAGCAGGTGAGGATGGGCAAAGGGACAAGATTCTACTCCTGGGGCAGCTGGAATACCAAACATGGGTCTTAATTTCATACATAGATTTCACATAAGTACGTGAGTCTAGTTCTGCTATCCTTATTCCTGAACATGGGGTTCTTTTTTTTTTTTTTTTTTTTAAGATTTTATTTATTTGAAAGAGAGAAACACAGCCAGAGAGGGAACACAAGCAGGGGGAGTGAGAGAGGGAGAAGCAGGCTTCCTGCTGAGCAGGGAGCCCGATGTGGGACTCGATCCCAGGTCTCCGGGATCATGACCTGAGCCGAAGGCAGTCGCTTAACCAACTGAGCCACCCAGGCGTCCCATGAACATGGGGTTCTAAGCTCTTTGGGATTTGGAAACCAGCTGCTTTTTCCCTGCCATTTCATTATACCCATCATATCCTCCACTAAAAACAAAAGTATTTGCAGACCTTCATCCATTTATTTAGTTACAAGGAAACCAGACTTCAAATCTGTGTCTAATAAATACAGTGATTTGTTAAGCTCACAGCATATGATAAGCATGAAAAATAAACTCACAATTTGATATTTGTACTTAGTTTGAATGTAACTTAAAAATTGTTTGTAGAGTTTGTATATTTAAACTAGGCCATTAACTCAGAAGCCTACCTTCCCCATATCCGCTTTTCTTTTCCTTACGTAGTCATTTCAGATGGGACAGAACTGGGGCTTCCAATAAAATCCTAGTGCTCCTGTATAAAATGGAGGGGAAAAAAATCAATAGCTAATCAGTCTACTGCCTGGATACTAACTACTAGGTATTGTGTGTTTGTGTGTTTTATTTCTTTTGGTGGATTAAAATATAACAAAATAGGGAACTGTTGATTGCTTTTCTAGCTTGCAGGCATCTCTTTCTGAGAAGCCAGTTATCTAGTACTGTGTCTGAGGCGGGAACATTTGGAGCTCCATATTGCCCGCGTTAAATTAAGCCTTTACTATCAAATGTCACACCAGATAGGAAAAGAAGCCAGCCGTTTAAAAAGAGAACTGAAAATATCCAAGTCACCGACTTTATGGAATCAATAACTTTTTTCTTGAATGAGAAAAGCAGAATTTAACAAAACAAAGCACGATGCACCTTCCTGTTCTATCTAAGAGAAAGGAAATGTGACCTCCGCCAGCCCTTTTACTTGAAATGCTATATCAGTGTAGTGACTTTTATAGGAAATGCTGTACAGAACTTTGTATATTGAGAAGGAAGCTGCAGTGTCCTTGAACTAAGAACAGCACCAAGGACAAAGACTTGAACTTGGACTTCTCTGTACGTCACTTCTCCCCTACACCTTTGGTGACCTCTTGTGGTTTCAGGGTGCTAAAGATCATCTATATTCTGATGACTCTCAGAGGGATGTCTCTAGTGCGAATCCCACACCTCTGGGTCCAATGATCTGTCCAGCATCTCCGCTGGATGTCCATCAGGTGTCTCAGATACACTCCAGACCTGAGTTCCTTAACCTTCCCTCCGACCCCAGTGCCTCCAGTCTTTCCCCAACAGCAAACAGCAGTCTGTCCTTGCCATGGGCCAGGCTATGTCCCCCTGCAGTGCTCTTTGACTCTTCAAACCCCATATCCAGTCTGTGTGCAAATCTGATCAGGCTTCTGCTTTATTCCAGAACATGACCCTTCTCATCTTCGTTACTTTTTCCTCGAACTCCCATCATCGCTCACCTATCTAGTTATTACCTTGGCATCTGCCCAGTCTCCCTGCCTCTGCCATCGTCCCTATCGTCCACTCTCAACACAGCAGCCAGACTGGTCCTACTAAATGCTTGGCCAGAGCACGTCACTTCTCCTGTCTGCCCCAGGGTCAGTGAAATCTTTGCCAGGCAGATAGGGATCTACTTGACCCAGCTCTCTGGTTCCCCTCCACACTCGCCTTCTCCCCTCTTGCTGTCACTAGCATACTGCAGCCACTGGTTCACTGAGGTTCCTTCATCACGTGAGCCATGATCCTGCCTCAGGGCCTTTGAACTGACCACGCTTCTGCCTGCAGTCCTCTTTCTCCAAGTGTCTGTGAGCCTCTCTTCTCATCCCATTCGGGTTTTATGTTCAGTTTCTGGCCATCCATCTTCATTTTGCTTCTCTCCACAGCACCAGTCACCTCCTAATATATAGCATAACACTTTTTTATCTTGCTTTTGTCCATCTCCCTGCCCCTGGAAAGTATGCCCACCAAAGGCGGGAAGTTCTGCCTTATTGGTTCACTGCGATAGACCATGTACCTAGAAGAGTGCCTGGACCGATAGTCAGGGCTTCATAAATTTTTGCTGAATAAATGACAAAAGTAAATTTTTTCCTGTCTGGCCATCATTTTAAAATGAACCCCAATCAGCAAAACATTAAGTAAGCAAATTCAATTAAAGTTTAAAGAAAAACATTTTATATTAATAAAGAAAATCATTTAAAAAAAACTAGTTTGCCTTCCTCCTAAAATTTGCTAGATGTATGCAGACACTCACAATTGTGGAAGAAACCCCGTTTTCCCCATCACTGGTTTAGGGTTTCAGTTTAAATTGCAACTCTTTTGCGATGGCTCCTTTAGTTAGGGTGGGGGCCTGAGCCGATTCCACATCTCGGTTAAGGCGTGGTTCATCCTCCAGGATTCCATTCTTGGGAAAACTCCCAATAAACTGTTGAAAAACGATCCTCCAACTCCCTCAGCTCTAATGAGGATCATGTAAAAGAAATGTCCTCTTCTCTGCGTCTGTCTCTGCCATTGGGCAAGAAGTATGCACTTCTCTCTCTGTGTTTGTAGACAGACCTTCTTGATCTTCTCAATGATGTGTCTGAGTCATCCAAATTAGTGTACATGCGTACATTTTTTGCCGCCTTCCAAAAATGTTAATTATCCTTCTAGGTGAAGTGTTATTTCATTATTCAGAGAGGTTTTTTATAAAGAATGGTAATTATTAGCTTCAATGAAAAGAGCAAACAATATTCCATCCCTTTAACGAGTATGATTAAATGCCATCCATTCCAGCAAATCGCTGGTCCTGATGAAGATGCCAGATGCTTACTTTAGCCAGATCTCCATCTTCTCTGTTAACAAACAAATGAAACTCGAAAAAATAAAAAATTTCAAGTGTATATAAACACTAGACAAGAGAGAGAGTGATCACTTTGATCACAATGACAAGCATTGGTCATTAACCCATTGCTTCCATCCATGGAAAATAATCCTCAAGAGAGTAATTTCATCAAATGTGCAGTTTTGTTTTCCTCCACTTGCACACAGCCCCGAAAATCAAGACTACATCAAAACCATTGCTATGGATCACACGGGCCCTGCAAGGGTTCCCAACAGGCGAGATCATCTAGTCTGTGAATGCTTTCGGGCCACATTCGAGACCCTACCTGTGCCACCCCAATCTGCCTCTTATTTATAACAGCTTTTTCATAAGTTCTTCAGCCGTGCCAGATTTTGTACCAGAGTTTCCACTTACGCACTTATGGACCTCCCCACCTGCCATTCAAAGCTCGGCTTGGGGTGGCCTTGCCAATGTAGGCTACTCCTTGAACTCGGAGCAGAGATAGGGAGCACCTAGCTGATTTCTCTTAGATTTCTATCATGTAATTTCATGTTTGCAATGTCTTTTATTTTTTTTATTTATTTTTTTAAAGATTTTATTTATTTATTTGACAGAGAGAAACACAGCCAGAGAGGGAACACAAGCAGGGAGAGGGAGAGAGGGAGAAGCAGGCTTCCCGCCGAGCAGGGAGCCCAACGTGGGGCTCGATCCCGGGTCTCCGGGATCATGACCCGAGCCGAAGGCAGTTGCTTAACCAACTGAGCCACCCAGGCACCCCATGTCTTTTATTTTTTTAAGATTTTATTTATTTGACACACAGAGATCACAGGTAGGCAGAGAGGCAGGTAGGGGGGGAGAACAGACTCCCTGCTGAGCAGAGAGCCCGATGTGGGGCTTGATCCCAAGACCCTGAGATCATGACCTGAGCCGAAGGCAGAGGCTTAACCCTCTGAGCCACCAGGCGCCCCCATGTTTGCAGTGTCTTTTAGTCTTTCGTGTGAATGCACTGCATTTTCCCCTAATGAGTAATAGACAAGGATCAGGTACCATGTTTATTTATTTATATGCCCTCCAAGGCCTTTGCTAGCACTTTGCTGTGCCCATAGCAGGGACTCGGTACATATTTGCTGAACTAATTTGCTGGTGGGTGAGAAACACTGGTATTCATTCTGAAGAATGGTCTGGAGGAGGTCTGGGCAATCCCAGACAGAGAGAGGAAGGGGTAGGGGAAATGTCTGTTTCAGCTTCTTTCTCTGGCTTCCAAGAAAGAAAGAAAGACAGCTTAGATGCTCCCTGAAACCCAGGACTCTTATCAAGCTCAAACTCATTGTGCTGCCTCCTGGGAAGACTGAGTAGGAAAGAGTAACATCTTCTGTGTTTGCCTTGCTCACTGCCAGAAGTTTGTGTTGGCGGAGCGATCGCGCCCACTTCGGGCCCTATTGGCAGAGCTAATGGAGCACCCTCCCTTCGCTTCCCAGGCGGTGGCGGCGTGCCACATTTCCTGGCAGGCGATCTGGAAGCATCCTCCCTGCTCCCCCACATCTCTCCCTGGACCTTCCACTGCCTTTTGAACCTGCCCTTCACTAGTTTACCTCACCGTCCCCGCTTTGCATGCCCCTTTCCCTTGATTATCATTTGGATGGTTGGGTCACCACATCTGGAATGATCTATAAGGATGTCTCTTGGACTCATGGCTCCATTTATATTGTAAGATTCATCCTTCTTCTTCAACTAAACTTTTACCCCATCAGGTAGCTGAACTTCTATCTAAGCAACATGCTCTCAATTGGTTCCAAGTTCTGTGGGCGCACCAGACAGAATTTGGCCCTCTGGGGTCAGGAGGGGGACTTTTCCTTAAAGGAGTGTGCTCACTCCACACACAGGTAACCACCAGGAGAGACTGAGGAGAAAGGAGCCCCAAATTTCAGAGTACACCTACTGGTTCTTCCCCACACTAATGAAATCATGAACAGAATAAGGTAGTTTCTTGCCTGGGAGTTAGTTATTATTTAGGCAATAAACCCATTGCTGTTTCTCTTCCCTTTTGGGGTTTTCAGATTATCCTTTTCATTCATTGGGGAAGTAGCGGCCAAGGGGCTGGGGGCCTTCCCTTCCTAGCTTTTTTTTTTTTCTTGTCACATGTTTCCATGTCAGTGTTTTAAATATTCAAGTGGAAGACCTTATGTGACCACCATAAAGACTGTTTAGAGGCAGTGCTTGCTGGTTATATTTAAAGGGCAACATAAAAACTTCCTTTTAAGTGAAAGTAAAGACTGAATAAAGAAAAAGATAGTCAATCTTGTTAATAGAATGACCTCTGCATGCCAGATTATTACCTAGGGAGCAGTGTGTTTTCTTTTGGGGAACTAGAAGGAAAAGGGGAATATCTTCATCATATCTTTACTGTCCTGAATGTTGCATAGCTTTGTAAACATTTTCTTTTATTTAGTGATCTCTCAGCTGAGTTTCCTGAGATGTCTGCCTATGGAATTGTCGAACTGGCAGTACTGATCTTCACCCAAACTCTGGGATACATTTTTACTCAATTCTCTAATCATAAGAGCAGGTTCTCAGGAAATAAAGAGATACCTAAGGCAGGGTCTCGATCTCCAAGAAGAGGCACTCCAAATATTACTCAGGAAGTCGTTCCTCAAAATCTGCCTGAATTCTTTGGCTCAGGACTGAAAGCCATCCTGATCATCATCCCGTGTGCGCTGAAAATACCCCTTTGCACCCACAGTGGCTCCTAGCAAAACTGGAGAACAGAGGGCTCTAAGACCATATGGCCCACCTACCAGTTAAAGTTGCCGGGTGTGTGGGGGGGAACCTAGGTGGCTCAGTGGGTTAAGCATCCAACTATTGACTTCGGTTCAGCTCATGATCTCAGGATCGCTGGTTCAAGACCCAGGTTGGGCTTTGTGCTGATCCTGGAGCCTGTTTAAGATTCTCTTTCTTCCTTTCCCTCTGCCCCTCCCACCCCTTCACCATCTTAAAAAAAAAAAAAAGTATATGTGTTTTAGTTTCTCATCTCATGTAGCTGGCTTGCATATGGCAGAACATTCTGGAATATGGGCCTCCTATTCTGGAGGACAGCCCGCTCACAGATCAGACATCACACAGCACAGAGGGCATCTTCTTTACCGATGTTCTTGACCTTGGGGAATCCCACCTTTGCCCAGGGAAAGATCAGAAGCTCTGGAGACCTCAATGCAACGGGGAGGCCGTGTGTTGTTTTGATTCCTGGGCATGTGTAAGGCTCACTTTATTAAGTACGTTTGAGAACATTTTAGAGACATACCTTCTCTACTTTTCAAAATGTTTTTCTTCAGACCCTGGCAGATGTTGTTTTAATCAAAACACATGCAATTTCAATTAGTATTTAAAAAAGAAGCCTGGTTTCCCGGACGAGGTGCTTTATCAGAGCAGTCTTTGCTGGCTCTCTTTAATAACTTGATTTCACAAGTCAGAATCTAGGCAGCAGGCTGTGTGCTTTAGCCAAAGCTTGGTATCTTCAGAGTAGGTTCGTGTTAGAGCCCCCAGACCTGAGAGCCTAATCTCATGAATGCGGCCTTCTTTTTCGGCTGAGCCATGGGTTCTTTGTTAATTAACTTTGGACACCTGTTGGGGAATTTTGGCGGCTGGGCCTGGCAGATAGGAGCTGCTTGGAAGGGGAATCGTAAATAAATCGAAAAGCCGATAATTATTTTCTTAAACAAGACTTAATGATTCGCCCCTTGGAACTGCTCCATGTGAGGAAAAGGCAAAACTGACTGAAATTTCCAGTTGATCCAAATTTCAGGACCTCTGCTTAAAGACCCCAAAGAAAAGAGGTAATAAAATCCACCTGACTTTACTCTGACAGGGGAGGTATCCATTTTAGGCCGAGCCAAACAGTTCCAAGAGAGAATGCTTTTAAGAAGAGAAAGTGTGAAAAATGAAATGGGATCTCCTCAAATACCACAGATCTTGAGAATCTTGAAGAAGAAAAAGGGATTTTAGCAGGATAATGTTTTTAAATTGTATTTTTTTCTATATGCAGACTACCTTCTTCTCCCCCTTACCCCCCTCCAAAAAAAAAAAAGTTTCAATCATGTGGAAAGAAATTGTTATTCTTACTCTCTAATACTAAAAAATGGTGGATTGGAAAATAGTTTAAGAGCTTAAAGATGAATACTCTTTTATCCATTTGGGCTTACGTTTGGTTGTATTTATTGCACTGGATGTTGAAGGATTACCTAGCAGGCAAGGACAGCCATCACTGGGGTTTCTGCTAAACAAAAGGCACCATATGTATATTGAACGTGCCAGTGGTTCTGCCCTGAAGGGCGTCTAAGGCATCTAAGGCAAAGAAAGCCAGGAGACAGCCATCCCAGGAAGAAAACAAGCCCCAGACAAGAGGCTGGGAACCCAGGAGACAGAGGGAGGATGGAGGTTCAGCGCCCCCTAGCATCTGGGCATTCGGTGAAAGGGCATAAGCAGATAGAGCAGAGTTTGCCTTGAAAAGAAAGAAGCTTGAGACGAAAAAGCTCATCAGTTCATCCCATCAGACTAGAGTCAAAGGGATGCTTGGTAAGAGGAGAGGTGAGGCAAAGAATCATTCCCAAAGTCTCCTTCTCAAAATATCTTGAGTTGTTTTGAGAAACTTGGTTGAAATTCAGAGATTTCTTCACTCACGACCAAGGAAGTTCATGAAAGTTCATTTATTGTCTATCAGAAAAGACTGGGTTTTTTTTTCCAAATTTACAATGAAATTTCCCTGTTCGGTTTTATGCATTCTAGTGTCTTTGAACAATGTCACATAAAATAAAAGACTTTGGAGAAGAATGATAAAGGACAAGTGGCTTGTCTCCCAAAGTACATGATATCCTTTGAGCACCGAATTTTATCATCCTTATTCTTGAATATGGGCAACTGAACTTTGACACATTACCAGCCAGGATGGCTCAGGCAGATAGCAGTGTGCAATGCGTTGCTTTTACTTAGGAGTCATTCATATTCTAACATCAACACAAGAGGGTATTTGATGTCTAAGATAGATCAAAAGACAAAAAATCCCCACGGTCCTCACATGGAGACTTGAACAGTTTAATTTGCTCATCAGAAGGGAAAGTTGTAGCTATGAAATGGAGAGTGGTGGGGTTCAACTTTTTAACTGAATGTTAATTTTAACTCCATGGACTGATACCAGCTAGCATCTGCATGAGAGTCAGGTCCATTTCAGGAATGACCTTGTTATTCTTAAAATGTTAGGATGTCATGTGGGTATGAGAGATGACCCACCGGCTCCTCTTGCCAGCAAATGGTTCTGGAGGGCCACCGTGAGCTGGGACCACTGGGAATACTGTGGTGAGCAAGGCTTCACCTTGCCCCTTTGGACCAGAGTTCCCATGTGCACCATAAATTGCTGACAAATGTGCTGAAATTGTGATGCCTTCCCCTCCCCCCAGGGAAGTCTGGGGGAGCATCTCAGTCTGCCCATCCTCCTGATCCATGACCTCCAATGGGACACAGCTGTTGTCCAACAGAACTCTTACCCCTAGCACATTGCAGGTAGTCTGTCCTTTATGTGTGCCAGGCTGAGGACCCGAACAGGAAGTTCTGCCCAAGAACGACTCCCACCTTTACACCCCAGCACGAGACAGCCTCACCGTGTCACTCTCTTTGGGGCTCAAAAGATTGGGCTTTTAAGTCATCATCAACACAAACCTCGGTCTTTTACCTGCCTTCTGTTTCCAGGGGTAGAAATGGATAGAAACTTTGGGGATTTTTTCCTTTTTTTTTTTTTTTTTTTAATCCCTGTAGATGTATTACAATACCTTCTTTGTACTTCTTCAGGGAATTTCTTAAATTCTCCGTGTGATTGCTGTGCATGTCAACTTTGCGTTTCAGCCATAGCAGGGCATATCCATTGTATACCGTGGTTTCCTACTGGGAGCACTTTGCCCCCGTCAGCCTTCCTGGACTCCCACCCCACATCCCTGTTCACCTCAAGCTCTGGGCAGGCACTCCAACCAAGGGCTGTTCAGTGTTTCCATGATTTGAATGACACAAAATAAACCCTGCTACTTGCTTTTTTTTTTTTTTTCAATAAAACCGTTTTTAGTAAGCTCCCTCCCAGGAGTCTCCATTCATTCTAGTGTGGGCATGTCTCTCCTGATCTTATTCGACCTTTCCAGCAGCATTTGATGTGTTCGTATGTCATGGTTTCTGGGATAAAACTTCCCTGGTTTTCTTCCTTCTTCTTTTACCTTTGGCGCTTTCTCCTCCACTCTATCT
Source organism: Spilogale gracilis (assembly GCA_004023965.1). Classification (NCBI taxonomy): domain Eukaryota; kingdom Metazoa; phylum Chordata; class Mammalia; order Carnivora; family Mephitidae; genus Spilogale; species Spilogale gracilis. The sequence continues at coordinate 58,382 of PITA01002365.1, read as the reverse complement.
CTAGACTGCCTTGGGTCAGTCTTCTGTTAAGTCCATGATATAAATTTTTTTATTTTGGATACTGTGTTTTCCAATTCTAGAATTCCCATTTAGCTCTTTATTGTAGTTTTCATTTCTTGGCTGAATGTGTCCATTTTTTTCATGTATGTTGTCCATGTTTACCCTAGATAGCATATACATCACAGATAAAATCCTTGTCTGCTTATTCTACCATGTGGGTTATTTGTAGATTTGTCTACACTGGCTATCGTTTTTCTTAGTTGTGAGTCACATTGTCTTGCTTCTTTGCACGTCTGTGAATTATTATTTATTCCAAGCATTGTGTGTTGAAGTATTAGAATTGACTGAGGTAGATAGTACATACCTCTAAAAAAAAGAACACCCCACTTCTTCTATCAGGTTGCTAAGGTGGAGGGCTGAGTTAATCTGATACATATTTTAGTGATATGTGGACTTTAAATTCAGCATAGTTGCGGCTTTTAGTTAAATTCAATTTCGCTACTGAGTTCGGGTGTTTCAAGAGGTGATCAGAATTTAACCATAGTTGGGCCAGGAAGTTGAACACCTGCAGATCCCAGAGGATTCCCTCTAGTGTTACCACCCTGACATCAGTTTTCTGATTCAAAGGATCTCTCTCTCTCTCTCTCTGCCCCTCCCATCCCTTGTTCTCCCTTTCCCCCCTTTCTGCTATACAGCTCAGTTGGCAGCTGTTTAAATCATTGCATTATCTACATTTTTCAGGTCATTTTACTCTCATTTTCTCTCTCTATCCTTGAACTTGCTGTTCCAAAGTTTGCAGCTTTCCTTACAGTTACGCGCACTCCTGAGGTTCCCACTCTTACCTTTCTCTCTCCAACTCCATCCCTTCAGCTCTTCTCTGTCCCCCATCTGCCAATCCCCTTCCCTCCCTCTGCTCCTTACCCATCTTCCAAGACAAGTTCAGCTTCCCTCGCCATCCTTAGCAAAACTTTCCTGAGATCTCTATGTTTAATTTTTTTGCCTCACTGGAACTCTTTCATGGTTATCTGTGGACCCCACAAATTTAACATATAGGAAGTCCATTTCTAAGAGCCGTAGTATCTTGTGATATAATGTGTAATGTCTCCAGTGAATTTGGCTTATCTCCTTGGCCAAGCTGATAGCTTTTTAGAAACAAGAACATCTTGCTCTATTTTCTCCTTTTATGCATCTTTGGAAAGCCCAGGCAATGCCTAAAATTGTGTTGATGGGATGATAGTCAGAGGTGGGTGTTACGTAGTCACAGGTGGGTGTTACGTAGTTACTGTTCTTTGAGAATAGGAGCTCTAGGGGAATGTGGACAGTATGGTCCTTGTTTTCTGCGAGCACCTGCAGACCAGGGCTAGTTGGGCATCTAGTAGATATTCACTTTAACTTGAATGAATAATAGGTTGGAATCATATACTGCAGTTTCCAAAACCAAGTTCCCACATCCATGTGTAGACTTTCCTAATTATTCAAGTTGGTTTTAATCTTAACCTATACCACAGCATCTTTGGCAATTGAGACCTACCTGCTCTCATCCTTCTTCCTCACCTTGAACATACCACCACCAACCACTATAGCTCTAAAAATAAAGATACATGCCTTATTTTTATTAGGGAAACCAAAGCAGATGAGAAGCACTTTGTTAGATTGTGATTCTTAATCTTGCTTGTGTGTTGGATCACCTGAACTCATCCTCAGCGATGCCTAGGTATTATCATTTATTGTGAGGCTTCCTGGGGGATTGTCATAGAGAGCCACAGTTGAGAACCACTTCTCTAGAGTCTGCTAAGACCCATTGTAAATCAAGAAGCTTGCTGGCCTCCTGTCAAGCTCTCTTCTTTCAATTTTGAAATATTTAATAATGGTGAGTCTAGCCCTACGTGTTTTTCTCCAAGACATCCCATTTCTTTGATTGGAACACATACTCTGTTCCAGACTTTTCCTTACAGTACTGTATGTCATGAATAATGGTTTTGAAACAGCCAATTTCAGGTAATAGAGCCACTAATGGCATTGATATCTAGAGTCAAACAAAGCACAGGACTATCCAGTGGGTGTTATGACTCCCTTGTTTTAGTATAATTTTTCATACCATACTTAGATGAGCATATCATGAGCTTCTCCGGCTTGGTAAAGCATTCTAACTTTACCCTTTCATTATTTAATAAAGCTTTTTATGTTCAAAGACAGATGCAATCAAGAGGATGAGTGTAGAGTGTAAGGATAGCACTGACAACAGAGATCAGTACTTAGAGGACCACAGGGAGTGTCTCAAATCTTCTACTGGGGGGGGCGGGGCAGGGCTCCTGGGTGACACAGTGGGCTAAGCCTCCAATTCCTGCCTTCGGCTCAGGTTATGATCTCAGGCTCGTGAGATCAAACCCCCATTAGGCTCCATGCTGGGTGTGGAGGCTACTTGAGATTCTTTCTCTCTCTCTCTACCTATCCTCTCTATTGCGTGTGCTCTCTCTTGGAAAAAAAAAAAAAAAAAGAATTATTGTGATGGGGGCAAGGTTTTCCCTTGGTGTCACCCTTGCTCACTCGGGCTGTCTGAGCTCCCTGCTCTCCGGGCACCTGCATGCCTGGGGCATGGTGAGCTGCTCCCTAGCACCCCCTGCCCTCTGCTCCTGTCTTAGCTGATCTTTCCAACCTGAAACCCTGATCCTTCAAGCAGCAACCAGATATTCCCTCTCCTACTTAGGCCTGTGGCCTCTGACTTGGTGTCTTCCTAGGTCTGTAGGTTGAGAAAGAAGAAACATGTTAGTAAGCAAAGGAGAAGAAAAATAAATAGGAAATATGCAACTTCATATTTTGAGATGTAATCCTGCCTCACAACCATCCTTCAAAACACTAGGGTATTAGGATTACCTTTTTGAGAGTGATTTTTCTTGAAATAAAGCTATTTATCTCTTTCCAAATATACCCTTCTTGGCTTGTATATCTTATACCTTATGCCTGAATGATTTTTCAAATGTGTTCTCCGTGATATGCAGAGGGGATGCTAGGCAGTGTTTTCAGTTGCTTTTGAGTCCGTTGTGACAGTATTTCTTGGATGCCCCTCCATCTGGTCCCCTCCCTCGCCCCTGGCTAGTAGTGTGTGCTGCGTGCCCAGTTCTCTGGGGTTTGGTCTGGAGGCTGCATCAGCTATGCAGAGAAGTTATGGGTTTCCTTGAGGACCAAACTTTTGACCTTAGCTCTTTGAGCAGGATGTTAATCAACCCAACTGAGGAGTGGCAGGCAGTAGGGAGTAATTCCATTGGCCACACTGAACCTTCCTCGGTTGACCTGATACTCAGTCTCGCAGTGGGAGTGTCACCTCCCTCTGTGACACCTCACTTATCCAAAGGAGAGCGGTATTGGAATCGTATTCTGTTGTCACCAACTCTCACTAGTGGTCCAGGTTTGGGGACAAGAGGCGGTGGATTAAAGAGATAGGGTAGGGGAAGATTGTTGGCAAGGATATTTGTTGATGAGGAAAAAGGGTATTGTTTGTAAAGCAACACCATAGGGAAAAATGCAAAATTTTCACCTATTTCCATGAGGCAGAGGGCTGAAAACATCTGAATTACAAAGTAGATGGCCTCCCTTGGGTCCAGTGTTTTAAATGGTAAGCATGTGACCGTGCTACCCAATTGAACAGTAAGGATCTATGAGCAATAAACAACGAATACAAGCACTCAGTAATTAAATACAGTGTGCAAAAAAGTGCACCTTGAATGGTGAGTGACCTCACATGTGTAACATGATTGCATCCATGGTCATTGGGCGCACACGGGGAGGGACGGAATAAGTCGTGCTTTGCCATCTTACCATCTTGGCTTAAGGGTACATGTCAGCAGTCCTGCTTTCCAGTTTCCCACGGGCTCCAAAGGCAACCCCCAGCCAAGCCTGCTGGGCTCGAGACAGAGACAGAGGGAAGGTTTTGGGGTATTGGAATGGAAGCCATACCTGGAGAGCAGTGCTGGGGAAAAGAAGAAACCACAGACAAGAGACAGTATTAATGAAGGAACGAGCAGAACCAGTACCCCACTGGTCAACCTGTGCCCACCTGCTCCCTAAAGTCCAGAGTAAACCAGATATAGCATACACAACAGCAGCCCCCTAGAACCCCAGGTTAACTAAGTCAGCCAGTTGGTCTCACAAGGAACAAGGGGATTGAAATGTAGCCAGACTTCATTATGAATTTGATGAACTCATTATTTTTCTCTCGATATTCTGCTAAACTTTTTGAAACAAATATTGCACTTCTGTGTTGCTTTAGTGAGAGATTTTTAACTCATGGGACAGACAAAGCCAGGTGGACGCAGGCCTCGGGTAGGGATTCAGTCAGCTACGGGCCGACTGCAGTTCTGTCCTCTTGAGATTAGAGCAACATTCCAGGAATCTCCTACTTAACGTGAAGGGGAGCAGAAGAAGTGGGAAGGGAAGGAAAGGTGTGGAATGGACCCATGCATCATGGAGACCCATCTTCTGGGGACTGCCATACTTCCTGTCGTGGCTGTGTCTTCTCATCTTAACACGATTATCTGCCCATGGATGGTGGGAGCCAACCTCCATAGGCCCTTCACAGATTATGTTTGTTATCTAGTCTTTGCTTGGTCTTTTTTTTTTTTTTAATTCAGAGACCTGTGAGATTCTTTATTTGAAAACACAGAAAAGAGAGGGTTCAAATATGTACATAAGATTAGCTCCATAACTGGGCTGAAGCAAGCTGGTACTTTTACTTGGAGGTTGGATGGGGAATAAAATGATCCCTGCCTTCCTCTTAGGCTTCCTATAAAAGCGTAGGGAAGGACTCTGTTCCCCTTTTCTCTGATATTCCCTGAAGTTCTCTCTCTCTCTCTTTCTTTTTTTCACAAAGAGTATATAGGATTTTATTTAATTCTTAAATTCAGAAATTTAATGAATTATAAAAATCAACAGTTCATCTTCATTCTCTCAAGTATAACTGTGATGGACCCAAAGAAACCATTATAAGGCTTCTTGGAACAGCCTGACAGTCCTTGATTGCATTAGGTTAGGAAAGGATATTTATTTTGTTGTTGAATTGCTTAAGGAAAATTTAAGAATTTTTTCTTTTACAAAGGCCATCCACTGATATTCATTTATTTATTTACTTTTCTTGAAATACAGAAGATTGTGTTTCTTAATTGTTTCTACCTGAAGTTCTGAAGTCATTTTATTCTGTTTTCTAATGCCACTGACATCTCTAGGATCTGGTCTCCTCACTCTCCCCATCCATCCTGGTAGCTCCCTGATGGGAGGTTTGATCACCAGGACCTGGAGGAGACCAGTTTATTGATAGAGTCAAGGGGTTAGAAACATTACTAGAATTATTGAGAGTCAGGGGTCTGTTATTTATTTTTTGTTTGTGAACTTTCTAAAAAGGCTTATGGAATGACTATTTACCTCTGTCACAGTTCTAAATTTAAATTGTTGCCAAGGATCTAGTTTTCTGTGTGACATTTTAAAAATAAAATCGACACATTTTTCTTTTAAATCTAGCTAAGAAATCTGAATACCATAGTGGTTTGATATCCACCATTACCCTTTTTCACAATGTATGAGCGGGTTCTACATTAATGTTAGAAACTGTACATCATTCCTTTGTTCTTTAAACATGTGGCCATTCCACATTCCTTAAGAATTTTACCCTGATTGATATATTTTATGCTTAAAAGTCTCTCTTTCAACATTCTTCCTGCAAATAAGGGATATATATATAAATTAAAATGTATTTAAAAATATATATTTATGGTATTAGGTTTTAAGTTAAATTTGTCTTATGGATTAAGTTGTTACTCTAGTTATTAGCCAGATATAATTGATCAAAATAACATGTATAATAAATCTTGGTTAAAATTTTATTATAAAAAGTAAAATCATATTGGAAATGTATTCCCTAGATGAATGAACCCTCTTAGCCCAATCAATTCAGAGAGTCAAAAATGAAGATTACTTATTGCTTGAATGAGCAAGGTTTGTTATCAGTCATTTCTCAAATTTTTAAATAGGTTTAAATCCTGAGAAACATCACTCACATATATAAGGTTGAGGGAACAGAAGATCTTTCCTTATAGCAATATCACTCGATTCTTTGACCCTCTTCCTCATTTTAATTTCAAAAATATCATTGGGATTTATCATCAGAAGTTAACTTTAATCATCTCTCAAATGACAACTCGATTAGGCTCTCCTTCAGTGTTGAGGGAGGTAAAGAATTGGAGGTTACCTTCTTGGGAAAAAAGATGAACTGCCTGTAATCAGAGTTGCTTCCTTCTCAATCCAGACACACTTTGCAAGCACCCTTGATATGGATTCTGAAAATGTGGCCACTCTAGAGGGATTTGACTTGGTTTCCATTCTTGGAGAGAAGGGAGGTTATAAATGTGCAGGTGGGCATGACTTTAAGCAGATCGGCTCTGTTTTAACAGTGCTCAGGGAAGCTGAGGGGCTGCAAATGGATTCCCTGAAAACTCCAAATCCTGCATCCCCTTGGAAAGCCTTCATGAAACGGCAGGGTGTGCAGGGCCCAGTTTGGAGACCACTGCCCCAAGGTGGTCTGACCCTGACAGAGCTCTAGCTCTGACCTTCACGTTGTCCCCACATGACTGGGGATCAATGGTAGAAGGATGTGCTTCTTGATGTGTTAGCTGCGTTTCTTCAAGCCGTTTCTACACAGACCAGTTTTGAGCCACAGTTTCCCAGAGGGAGCTTACTGCCTTGAGAAAAGCAACCAACTGCATGGTGAGAAACACCGGGCAAGATCTCAGGATTACGTTTGAAGCTAATTAAGACTATAGTACAAATTTTATCTAGACCGTAATTTCTTACCTACATATAAAGTATCATTATTGGGACAATGAGTAGCATATTTAAAACTTTCTGGGGACTAATTAATATGAAGAAGTCCAGCTTTCGACTGGAAGCTTCACGATTCAGTTCTCATACCATAAAAATCTAAGGTGATTGTTTTAATACAGTCGCCAAGATATCAAAAGAAGAAAGAGCTGGATATTTCAAGAGATTAGCAGAATTTACTCCTTGTGTATTGACTTCCAAGTGTAGAATTAATTTATCTCCTTATTTGTTCATTTGACCAGTAGTTGTTGAAGGCCTACTATGTGCCAATCCCAGTAGACCATCTGGTTTGTGGTGCTTGTGGTTCTAAGGGTAGAAACAGCTTCAAAAAGAAGCTAACAGTATTTACTAAGTGCTTTGGACGTGAGTAAAGGAGTCTCAGGGACTGGAGTGTGAGGACGGGAAGTGGTCAGGAATGCCTCTACAAGGAGGTCAGTCCAAGTAACTCCTGAGTGATGGACAAAAGACTGACATTAAGCCATCTGGAAAAAGAGCTTCCTGGTGAAAAGGAACAGGCACAGCAACAAGCCTGCTGCAGGAACAATGGTAAGGTCAACGTTGTGGCAACCAGCAAATGGGACAGGAAAGGTCAGAGAGGATGGTGGTGAGGGAGAGATCCCTTTAAGCCTGGGTAAAGAAGGTGAAGGTTGTGGCAAAGGAGAGAGAATGGTGGGATTTACATGACTTCGAGTCCTCTCTGGCTGCTGGTTGGAGACTGTGGATCTTGGGAAGGCCAGTGGGGGCTTGATTTCCATAGTCAGGAAAGGAGTTGATGCGATACTGCACCAGAGCTGTAGCAGAGGGCTGGGGAAAGCATTTCAAACCGGGAGCCAATAGGATTTGTTGATGGAGGAGTACAAACTAGGAATAATATTACTAGGAAAAGAAGAATGGAGATCAGCTGGCAGAATCTGGAGTTTGATTTTGGACTGCAATTTTGAAATGCCTTTTGGACATGAAAAGGGAGATGCCTTGTGAGGAGTTGGAAATGCACGTTTGAAGTTCAGGACTGATATATTAATTGGTTCAACATCAGTGATTAAAAAAAAGATATTTAAAGTCACAGTCCAATTATTTCAATTCTCTAAATACAGAAACAACTACGGGAAGCCTCATCTGAAAATAAAATGCCCAGCCACAGGTAGACAAGCATTTCTTGGCTCATTAACCAAAGATAGGTTTCTTACATAATTTCATTCTTCTTTTTTTTCCTCTTTGAATAGAACAGGCAAGAGATAATGTTCTTTCTTTGCATGAATGCAGTTGAAAAATATAAGCCCATGTAAGTTCATATAATTTTAGCATTATCTGTAGGCCATATCGTGAAGCACTCTTAAGTTTCTCTTCTTTGTTGAAGGGGAGGAAATCAGTGGCGCCTACACTACAGGAGAGGCGATGACGCCTGTCTACCGGGGAAAAGGGAAACATATATGAGTGGGCATAGGGGCGGGGTGAGGGTCAGCCAGTCCAGACTGATGAGCACCTTGGGTTTCTATCTGCTGGCCTAGACCCTCTTCTCGGGTATTATTTGTTTTACTGTTCTTTCCTGAGGCTCATTATTCTGCATGGTCATGTTTTACTACTGAAATCTCATCTTTCCAGTCATGTGTGCACATGGAGTCATACCCTATTATGCAGCTTCTGGGAACTGGCCCATCTTCATGAAGAGAACCACGTACCCAGTCATCCTGTCTTGGTTGGTTTTCCACGTGGCTGAAATGGTTTCCAAGGCTGTACATGTTACTTATCCCAGGAATATATTCTACAGGAAATGCTGCTAGTACATTTATAAATGCGGCAGGGATAGCGATGTCTCCTCGACACCGTGCATGCACACGCTGTGGTCAACTTATCTTCCACTTTTCAGCTGTGCACAGGTCCTGGCTGGAAACTTTGTCAAACATTTAGAGGTGACAGTAGCCTGTAGTGAGGCGAATGCTTGCAGGAGATACTAATCTAATTGATAGGGGACCATTCGAGACACCTTGTGGTCAAACTTGCCTTATTTGGCAGGAAGAAATATTTGGCTTCCTTCTTCTTTTTCAGTTTTACGGACGGCTCCACAAAATTACAATTTCACTTCTGTGGCTTGACAAGGATATAGATACAGACACAGGTAAAGATACAGAAAATTGGATGCAGAGAGATTCAGGGATACTTCTTCCTATGACTTGAATTCTTTGTTCCATTCATTGGAATGCTGGTTGACTATGGGTGAATGGTTTCCCTAACCTTGTATATACCTGGATCTTTGTATGCCACCTGAGTTTTTTATTAGCAAAGTGATGTTTTGGCCCCAGACATTTTTAGAGATGTATGTGACTTGTGTGCCATGGAAAATTGTGGCGGTTCTGCCTTCATATTCCCAGCAGATTGTTCGTGTGTTTTCTCTCACAACCGTCCCCTAGCTCTGTGCTATTGATGAGCCATACAACCCACCCCAGTAAACAATCACTCTACCCCCTGCCAGCTTCCTGCTTCCTCTCATTTCCTGGCCGCTTTAGGAGTGAAGAGTCTTTCTGGTTCTGATAACCCAGAGGTCAGCCTTGGGAGAGCTTTCCTAGACTTAGAAGCATGAGCTGCAAGAGGGATGTTGGCAAAGGCATGCAGTTTTCTAGAATGCAGACTAAAGGACAGGCGTAATTATATAAATGGGCATATGTCATAGCAATATAACACAAGGCAAGGATTCCACACATAGAGACGAAGTGAAAAATGCTCAGCATGAAATTGCCTTTAGAAATCTTCAGAATGATCCATGTCCTGACCTGAGCCTGAATCCCCGGAGTCTGAGTCTCTGCATGGAGCCTGGGCGACCACCTCTCTGTTCTCAGAGCTCTGCAGGCAGTTCTGATGCACGGTCAAGGTTGAGCATCATATCTGTTGTATTGTGCTGATTCTTACGAGGGAAGCCATTTCTCCTTATGAACATGTACTGCCCTTTTCACTCTTCCTGGGCTACTTCTTACTGAGCTCTGAATTACTGTTTAGAGAGTATTAGCACCTTCAACACACTCAAGTCAAGTGCCGTGAAGATTGTGCAATGAAGCCCTGAATTTAAATTACACAAGCAATTTGGAAGAGAGGTGATGTCATTCTGAAATAAGTTATGTGAACCACGCCGGGTTGCCTTATGCACCGAACACAGGACTACAGCTACAATTTTTTCCTGGATTTATTTAGAGTCATTTATCCTCCAGCTCCTTGGTCAGTATTTCTTTAGGAAGAGTCTAAGTCAGTTCACTCCGTGAACACGAACTGAGTGATGACCACGTTCAGGGCATCGTGCTGGGTACCGTGATTCAGGGACAGGTGTTTATTTAGATTCCCAGAAAATGATTCATGGATGGTCTTGAGATGTGACAGATTTGTTCTCAGAAATGGACGCCATTGTGCACACACTGAATTTTAATTCAAACCTGTACCTAGCAAAGGGCCAATAGTGGAAGACACCCATTCTCACCTCCACCATCCAGAGTCCCAGCCTGAAACTCACATGTGGGCTGTGACCACAGAGCCCACTTCTCTCTGCAGCCAGTAGTTGCAGGTTGACCTCTCCATCTTCATGTGGCTTGTGGCACTGCCCACTGGGGTTCCCATCACACCTCCCTAGCCATAACAACCTCACACGAGGCACAGCTTACCTCAAGAACAGCCCAGTGCTAGCCAGTTGGATCCGTGCTGGATCCTGGCTTCAGGTGGTCAAAAGGAAAACTTGTCTGCCCACTTAGGTCCCAGGGATGTAGCAATAGGGAAGCAGGTGAGTGGTGAGTTCACTGACAGTAGACCTGTTGACAGGAAAAAAGATCAAAATTTATTCACATGCATGTGAACTATTCAGGAATCTGCGTATTTCACTGAACACCTAGGAGGAACAGTTTATATACCAGCTTACTGAGGAGACTGGGGGAGGATAGGACTTCTAGGGGACACAAATGGAGGGTGTGGTGGCTTCTGTAAAATTTATTGATGCAACTTCTCATCCAGGGCTAATAGCCAGGCTCCTTGGGGGCAAGCTTCGCAGAAAGACAACTTATAGCATCTTCCTTCTCAGAAAGCTGTGCCTTTCGTCAGATAAGGGGAGCTCAGAAAAGGTTTCTCTTTACATCTGTATTTCACCTGTCTCCAGTTTAGAGTAATCTTTATGTCATTCCGTTGGGTCCCTTCAAGATCTCGGGAGTTTTTGTTTAACCTTCCTTATGAATGCAGTTCCAATGTCTTAAGCCCATTTTTTTAGACCTTTTTACTCTTTTCATGCCTCATTCAAGCCTGTGGTGTGAAAGAAATGAGTTAGGTCTTGCCAGACCTCAAGCAACCGTTCACGCAACAGGTAGAAAATAGGACCATTCACAATGCTGAGTATCAGCCCAGCACTGAGCAGCCAGGAAGCCCGTGCATTGTTCTGAGGGAGCACATCAAGGCTGTCCATCTGTTGTTAAAATTGGAGAGGATACCAGAAGTAAGAAGCTAGAAATAAACAGGCCATGTTAGAGGATAAAAGAGTAACTACTCTTCATATGCATATCAACATAGGGTTGTCTGGGACCGCTTAGTGGAAGGCATGCACAACTCTTCCTAAGAATTGTGCTAATTCTTACGAAACAGAAAAAGAAATAAGGCCTCCAGCAGAAACCTTGAGTCATTTAGAAACAGTTGGGTTCTGTTGACTATCCCATCTAGCAAGCCTCCAACTTCAACCTAGCAAAGGCTCTAAAGATTCACGGACAGCAGCGCTGGTAGGAGGCAAGTGGTTTCTTTGAGGACGAGATGGAGGTGATGTGTGGGGTGGGAGGCAGCGGTTGACAGACTGCAGGGCTGGGGGCTGAGAGGCGATGCGGGTGGGTCCGAATCACAAGGTGGGGTTTTCAGGGTATCGAGGAAGGCAAGAGGATGTGTGTCTCTTACCTCCTCCCTTGTTACTCTGATATTCTTTTTATTTTATTTATTTTTAATCATTATTACTTTTAACATCAAAAACTAAGGACTTACTGTATGGTGACTAACATAATAAAAAATGTTATTATTTTTTTTAGTGAGAAAGAGAGAAAGTATGAGCAGGAGAAGGGGGAGAGAGAGAGAGACTCTCAAGCAGGCTCAACTCTTAGCAAGGAGCCTGTCACAGGGCTTGATCTCACAACCCTGAGATCATGACCTAAACCACCCAGGAGCCCCACTGATATTCTTTTTAGTATCTTTATCCTTTGCTTATCTTTTATTTCTGGCTCAGAGACAGGCGGTGGTGTATACTTTCTAGTTGGAATCCCTTGGGCAGATGATGTGCCTGTGTCCTGGTTTCCTCATGGAGATGAGGACTGTGTTGGCCCCATAGCACTGTCCTGAGAAAGAAGTAAAGACATACAGAGTGCTTAGAACAACACCAGGAACATGGCGGCCCTCACTGTTTGCTGTCCTTCCTCTGCCTCAAGACTAACTTGTTCTAGCTCTAGTAGCACTTTCTTGTTTAGGCTCCTTCATAGATTTCTCATGGCTTTGTTCCAGCTCCCAAGGAAATGTTGTTCAGGGTCTCTGTTCCGTGAGAATGAGATGAAGAACTTGGAGTGTGATGTTTTTGCACGCTTCTTACGATGAGGCCTTTCTTCCAGAGCACATTTTTCATTTTAGAGTAGCACAAATCTTTGTTTACACAGATGCTTAATTTTTCCCAATAAGAAATGTATTCATTTCTCACCAAGATTTTATATCTGGGCATCATCTCTCTATTCTTCCAAGCAGCCTCCTGGTAAACAATAGAACAGTGAGAGAAAGTAATGACAATAATGAGCTCTCTGCATATGACACAGTGAGCTGGAATCCCAAGTACCTATAATTATATTCTCCTTCACATGTGCAGACTTCGATAAAAAGAGGGAGCCCGTTCTGTTATTCCTTAATTTTAAGAGGAAGAAACTGCCAAGAACTCCAGGCGTTAATTACCAAAACAAGCTCGCTTGAAACACATCCAGAGACATGATCACAAACCAGAAGATCAGATACAGTTTGTGGCCTCATACATGGACCCTTGTCAAGGGGTTCTGTCCTTCCAGGTAACTGTGTCTGTCTTTGATACTCCACAAGGCCGCGCTGTCTAAATGGTGGGCCAGAAAATACCCCTCTCACAGTGTCTGCGGGAACCATGAAACACCCCAGGTAAAAAGTATGTTTTTAGGCAAATCCTTTGGGACAAGGATCCTGAGGAAGGATTGGAGTCCATGGTCCAATACTTCTTTGATATTAAATGTGCTTTGCGTTATACCAAAGAGCTCAGACTCTTCCTACAGACATCACAATTCCTCTGTTTTACACACAGCACCGTTTTTAAGCTCCTCCCCCGCCCCGGAACTTTTCCGATAAGCTTGCCTCCACTTACAAAAACATCAAAGCTTACAAAGAAATTATTAGGAAAGATGAAAGAGAAGCATCTTTAGTTTAAGCTTCAAATGAGACCAAATTGATTAGTCATCTGAGATCAGGTGGCCGGGCAGTAAGCGTACAGCGGCTAACGTCTCATCCTCTTCTTATTCCAATTTCTCTTTGAAACAGTGAGTAAACTGCCTACATGCAGTCATCTCTTTAAGAGCGGCTGATTACATCTAAAACTAAACTAGCTCTTGCCCTATCTGAGTCTCGTTTATTCTAAATAAGAGGAAAATCAAAAGAGAAAAGACAGTGTAAGCATAGACCAAAATAATGCCTCCTTAATTAAAATATGCCAACCTTAAGGGTTATACAATAATTTTTATGGCATATCTAATGAAGGGCAAGCAGCTCCAATGCCCTTACCTACTTGTATTTCTAGAGAGAAAGAGAATGGCCATCCATCGTGTGTCATGCCGGCTCCCCAGACATCATGGACACAGCCTGTCGCTAAAACAAAGCTGAGTTTATGTCACCACAGTGAGGGGTGACATCACTAAGTGGGGCTTTGCCAGTGTCTAAGAGGGATTAGGGGCCATCAGATTTTGTTGGGAATCTGAAGTTGGATGTAAGGTGGGGCTTCCAATGTCAAGAGTTTCTGAGTGGTGGAAACAAGAATTTGAAGAGTGACAGAGTACAAGGCCTCTGTTGATGCTTTCAGTTGAAGACTTTGGGCTTTCCACAAGTTTCTATATTGAGCAGTCAAGGTATTTGTCTAGACAAGATTCTCTTGGAATGGCAAATGCTGCTCATAAGGACAGTGAGATAGAGGTGCCTGGGTGGCCCAGTGGTTAATCATCTTCCTTCGGCTCAGATCATGATCCCAGGGTTCTGGGATCAAGCCCCACATCAGGCTTCCTGCTCCATGGGAAACTTGCTTCTCCCTCTCTCACTCCCCCTATTTGTGTTGCATCTCTCTCTCTCTCTCTCGCTGTTTCTATCTGTCAAATAAATAAATAGCATCTTCAAAAAATAGTAAGGTGATGTCAATGAAGACAAGAGTCTGTGCTTGTCTCCTCCTTGTCCAAGCTGTAAGTAGGTAGGGGGATGGGGAGAGAGTTGGGGGAGGAGGCTTCGGTCCTCCATGGCCTGAAAGGAGACATGCGTCTTGGGAATCACTCTGTTTCGTTATGACAGACAGCCAGGTGGCATGGAGAACTCATAGAGGCACCAATGAGGCGAAGCTGTGATGATCCAAATTCATTTGCATTTAAGTCTAACAGCCTTTGTGCTCCAGGGTCCCCACCTCTGTACCCACACTCAGTTACTCCCTCCCAAGTTGGTGTGAGAAGTGTGGCTGGGAATCTCTGCTCTCAGGGAGTGGGTCACTCAGCCGGGGTCGCAGTTCCCGCCCATTTCAAGCCACACCTATATATTCACAGATGTCCAAATAAGCGCACACACTTCAAGTGTTGTTGGAGCTCACCGAGAGTAAACAATATGGGGTGACATTGCTTATTAAACCAAAGATAAGCGGTGGATTTCCTGGGCAGGCTGCTGCAGGCTGAGGATCAAGTTCTGTTTTTTACATGTCTGGCCATTGTCCGTTCCTAGATTCTGTCTCTCCATGGTGATATATGGGGAAGTTACAATGTACCAGAGGTCTGATTATAAAGTTCTGAAAGGTCTGATTATAAGTTCTGAAACAATAAACTGAAATTTGAGTATTTTTTAAGTAAAATTTATTTTGAAGTTTATTCTCACTTTTGGGGGGACCATAGGTCTCAACACATCATTCCTATTTGCCTGTTGAATAAGTCCCAGAGGAACTAAATCTCAGACTTCCAATAAATATCTGTCAAATGAAAAAACAGTTGGTATCCATTCTGTAAATTCATAAAGAATAAACATTACAGCATCTATAGCTTTAAAAGATCTACTTCTTTTTTTAAAAAAAAGATTTTATTTATTTATTTGACAGAGAGAAACACTGCTAGAAAGGGAGCACCAGCAGGGGGAGTGGGAGAAGGAGAAGCAGGCTTCCCGCTGAGTAAGGAGCCCCATGCGGGGCTCAATCCCAGGACTCCAGGATCATAACCTAGCCATAAGTAGACACTTAACGACTGAGACACCCAGGTGCCCCAAAAGATCTATTTCTTTAAAAGCAGGGAGAGGGGTGCCTGGGTGGCTCAGTTGGTTAAGCGACTGCCTTCGGCTCAGGTCATGATCCCGGAGACCCGGGATCGAGCCCCACATCGGGCTCCCTGCTCAGCGGGAAGCCTGCTTCTCCCTCTCTCACTCCCCCTGCTTGTGTTCCCTCTCTAGCTGTATTTCTGTCTGTCAGATAAATAAATAAAATATTTTTTTTAAAATAAAATAAATAAAAGCAGGGGGAAAGATTCTCCCAAAAAGAATCTTTAGCAATTCTGACTTCCCAGTTATTAGAACATTTTCATATATCCTACAAGCTTATTTGTTAGTGCCAAAGATCTCATTTTTCTATCCATCACTATTTTCTCCTGAAATTAGGCCTGCCAAAAGAAGGTCCAAATGCACAGATTGAATCAGTGGCTCACCATGTGAATAAAGCTCCTGCCAGTCATGGTTCTTGTCAATTCATCTTAACCCGCTATCAACATTGAAAGTAACTAGTGGATTTCACTAGGGAGTCATGTGTCCATGTTTCACATGCTTGTTGCCCTGGCCAAATTGCAGTATGGCTGATTGCTTGTACTTCATCCAGAATTCTCTTAAATTTCAGTGAGCTTGTATATCTCTCTGCGTGTCCTACTCTTCATGGGTGCCCACTGCTGCTCTTAGCCATTGGATAGATGTTGTGCACCATCCTAGAGATGGCAGCATCTCTTTTTTTTTTTTTAAAGATTTTATTTATTTATTTGACAGAGAGAGAGATCACAAGTAAGCAGAGAGGCAGGCAGAGAGAGAGGAGGAAGCAGGCTCCCCGCCAAGCAGAGAGCCCAATGCGGGCCTCGATCCCAGGACCCCGAGATCACGACCTGAGCCAAAGGCAGAGGCTTTAACCCACTGAGCCACCCAGGCGCCCGGCAGCATCTCTTAATAAAGAGCCTCCTTGAGACCCACAAGAAGGAAAGCCACCAGCCAATCTAGACAATTTATTGAAGAATGCACACATTCTCATGCTAGTGGTCACAGGGGGGAAAGGAAGGTGTGGAAATAAACAGAGACTAAGCAAATGGAAAAAAGCAAAGCCTATCTCTTCTGAGCTTCCTATCACAAGGGAGTCAGCCACCATGACCTACTTGCGTTAGGCAGAAAGTCAAGCAGGCAGTAGAATGGAAAGCTTCATAGTAGAGAAAAGGGAAGGATTCAGTTGTGCCCTGAATCCCTATTGGCATGGGGAAGTTAGAGGACTAACAGGAAGTGCTTAATTAGTGTTGCATATTTGGTTTTCTCTACTTGGTCCAAAACTGGTTGTTAAATTAAGGAACCTGCCGGTTATTTATCAAGTACTGGCCATTTAGGGCCAATTATTGTACTGGTTATCGTTCAGCTTCCTGGATTGCCCCTGGAGATAGCTCCCTGAATGTCTGCCTTGTGGCCAGCTGGCTTCCTAGGTTTACCAAAGATAAGTGGTAGATTTTCTGGGCAGGCTGCTGCAGGCTGAGGATCAAGTTCTATTTTTTACATGTCTGGCCATTGTCTGTTCATAGATTCAGTCTCTCCATGGTGATATATGGGGAAGTTACAATGTACCAGAGGTCTGATTATAAATTATACTTTATTGTAAATGAGTCTTTAGTTAGAGTGTAATAAAATTAAACATAGCTGGGTTATTTGGAATCAGTTATGTAGTCTAGGTTTTCCTCCCTCAGATATCAAGTATCCAGGCTAGTCTGCAGCAGTGAGCACCAAGTGTAAAGGAAAGCACCGGGAGCATAAAAACCGGGGAGTTAGCCAACGGGAAGGATTAACATAACTTGGTGCCTCCTTGGATCTGTTTTGCTCATAGTCAAAAGGTCTAGGAACCCTGCAGACCTGAGTGGGGAAAGAAATTGGCTTCAGAGAAGAAGGGAATATATCAGAAATTGATAGGGAAGGAAAAAGAAAGAGCACCAAGTTAAAATTTCTTGAATTAAAAACACAAGAATTCTATAGTGTAAACCATTTAAATAGTGGACTACTAAAAATATATCATGCAAGTGCTGTTTTATTCAACCTGATAAGACTTTCATTGAACACTGGACGTGCCCTACGATGAGTCTGGCGCTAGAAATACTCCGTTATTATCTGTGAATAGCTGTTTGTAACGACACAAGGAAAACAGCGTGTAGCTTCCTTAAAACAATACATTGCTCGTGCCTTAAAAATTTAGTATTTTATCAGAATGACCAACTCCGCGAAGATATCAATGGTGAGCGATTTCCTCCTTAAGCAAAAAAAACACTTTTTTTTTAAAGATTTTATTTATTTATTTGACAGAGAGAAACACAGCTAGAGAGGGAACACAAGCAGAGGGACT
The DNA here is from genome assembly GCA_004023965.1 of Spilogale gracilis. Taxonomy (NCBI): domain Eukaryota; kingdom Metazoa; phylum Chordata; class Mammalia; order Carnivora; family Mephitidae; genus Spilogale; species Spilogale gracilis. The sequence continues at coordinate 40,660 of PITA01002365.1, read as the reverse complement.
GAGAGAGGGAGAAGCAGGCTTCCCGCCGAGCAGGAAGCCTGACGTGGGGCTCGATCCCAGGTCTCCAGGATCATGACCTGAGCCGAAAGCAGTCATTTAACCACCTGAGCCACCCAGGCGCCCCCCAAAAAACACTTTTTATGTTACGTTCAAATAGGCAGTATTGAAACCAGTTATTTAAGGAATCTGTATGAGACACAAGGGACTTGATTGGGTGTTTGGAAGATGGCACATATTTCCAACCTTGGAAGAATCTGGGGAAGCCTCATAAATAAGGAATCGACACATACACCTGCAGTGCATTGGTAGATGGTAAATATGGCTCATGAGCGATGCGGGCTCAGGTGCTCCCCAGGCTCTCCCTGGGAAGGGTGCTATTTGCTTGCTACTGGTGAACAAAGGAGTTATCACAACACCTTTGACAACTCTTACATTCTCATTTGTCAGGTTGATTACACCGCCCATGCCAATGCATGTTTAGACATTTACTTTTTTTCCTGCGTGCATGTTCCAACCATTGCACTCTGCAGACAAGTGAGAGAGGAAATTTGACAAGCAATTTGTGTTATGTCAGTTACACCAAATCGCATCCCTCGTCTGCCCCTCTAATCACACAAAAGCCTCCCAAAGCCCAAGAGGCGTGAAGTTTCAGGGGCTTACGAGGTTATTGAGGCAAAGTGAGAAGTACAGAATAGACATAGGGAGACTTTAGCAAAAAGAATCCTCCTCTCGGCTGCTGACAACAACTACCCATTGACTTTCAGAGAGTGACTTACCCTCCACCTATTTCTAGCTGTTACCTGGTGCAGATGTTTGTGTCCCCCCAAATTCCTATGTTGAAGTCCTAACCCCCAGTGTGAGAGTATTTGGAGATGGAACCTTTAGGAGGTGATTAAGTTTAGAGGAGATCATGAAGTTGAGACCGTTATAATGGGACTGGTGCCCTTTTATAAGAAGAGGACGCACAGGCACTGAGAAACAGCTGTGTGAGCACACCCAGAGAAAATTGCTGTCTACAAGCCTGAAACATCAGGAACTTAATCTGCTATATCTTGATCTTGAACTTTCCATCGTCCAGCATTAGGGAAATAAATGTCTAGTGTCTATTGTTTGAGCCACCCTGTCTGTGGGACTTCATTATGCCCAAGAAGACTAAGACACCTTCTGTGAATCTCTAGAACCTTGGCGTTCAATGAGACACAGTTTTGCCCCCTTCCCCAGGGGATGTTCAGCAATGTCTAGAGAAAGTTCTTCTTGATATAGTGGGTTTGCTAGTGATATCTAGTGAGTAGAGGCCAGGGATGATCCTAACCATCCCACAGTATACGGGACAGCCCAACAGCCCTCTTAACAAAGCAGGATACAGGCAAAATATCAATGGGGCCAAAGTGTAGGAAGCCCGCTCCAGATCCCACACAGTTGTCTGCCTAGAAGCCTTAGAAACCCGAACATTCCCATCTCTCCCCAATAGCATATTACATCCTAACTTTTTCTGATAATTCGGGAAAGCACCCCAACTATGAAACCCATCAAAACGTGACTCTTGGCAGGCCAGATAACTTCATCTGGAAAAAACACAGGTGGACCCCTCCGAATGATTATGCTGTGTCCTCTTGCACACACTTGAGTCTCCAAACCTTCCTCTTCCTGCTGGCTCACCATGGAAGCTGTGCAGGGCTGGGGAGTCCCAGCAGCTCACGAAAGTACGATGTGCATCCTGGGGAGGGTGCTTGCACCCTGAGAGAATGGTCCAGAAACACTGTGTGGCCAGTTCTCTCCAAACTGGTTCTCTTACTCTGCATAGACCCCTTTTGGTTTCCCAGGCAACTAAATGTGTCACTGAAAAGCACATGCATTCAAGATTTTTATGGCAAAAGAAAAACAAGCAACTACTTTCACTTGGGGAATAGCTTAGGCTTTGGTTTTAAATACTGTTTGGGATGCCTGGCTGATGTTTGTGGCATTGGGGGTTGGGTGGAGCTGCATGAGGTTCCCACGTGTTTGTTCATGGCTACTTTCCGGATGTAGAGACTGGATTAGGTATCCCTTAGTGCAGTGTTTGTGGAATGAATGCTACCTTGATCCAAGCCAGGTGTTAGGAGCTCGGGTGGTACGCACCTATATCCCTTGCTTCCAGGAGATGATGGTGGTGAACAGACCCTCGCATTCTGCTAGAGATAAGCCTGCATTTGGGGTGGGGAGGGGGGCAGCTAAAGCAGCTTCAGGAGATGGGGAAATTAGGATACCTGCCTAAATGACATGGCCCCTGAGCCGAGCCTGTAGAAGTTGGAATGAACCCAAGGAGCAAACAGTGCAGGGAACAAGGGAGTTAAACCCAAGCGCCGAACTCCTGTGTGTATTCATAAAATTATAAGCAGGGCCTCCTGGTGGGAGAGGACAGGCTCCTGCGACCTGCAGAGACCCCAAAGAGCATTGTTTTGTCTGGTAAGCAGCAGAGCCACGGATGTGGTTGCCAGCAGGTGGCCTACCCAGGCCCATGCTCCCAGTTTGCTTCAGCTGGGATGAAAACATAATTTCTTGCTGCTGTTAGGGCGCATTCAGGCCCATACCACAGTGTCACACGATGACTTCGATGGATATTTCTGTCTTTATTGACCTTCCACTGAACAATGTCACAGTATTTATGAGGCTTTCTAATTTCTCCACACACCTAAATCTAGGTTATACTTTCAGTTCCTCGCTCAGAGAGACAAGAAACCCCTTGGTGGATAATTGCTTGCACAAGTATGACCTTCCTTAATTAATAACATCGGCAATGATCCCATGTCCAAATAAGGCCACATTCTGAGACAAGGCAGGACTTCAACATAGGAAGGGGGCCACAACGCCCCCTCGTATTCATCCCCTTTTCCCACCAAGTAAACCATCAACTGCTCTTCGCCACAGGGTAGGGTGAACCCCTGAATTTCTCTGGTTAAAACCGGCAAGGATGACAAGCCCGAGTCTTTGACTCAAGAGAAGAAGGAAAGGAGAGAACATAGAAAAGGGAAAAGAACACTCATTAAGAACAATGAAAGGCTGGGGAAAGGAAGGAAGGTAGAGTAAGGTGAATGGTGACTCTCCAAAACACATGCCTGCATTCAAATCTCTGGGATGTGTCAATGAGACCTTATGGGGGGGGGGAAGGTCTTTGTAAATGTCATTAAGTTAAGGATTTGGGGATAAGCTCCTCCTGGATTACCCAGCTGGACCCTAAATCCAAGGATAAGCTTCCTTTTAAGAGACAAACCTGGAGCTGACAGATGCATGGAGAAGATGGAGGCAGAGACCAGAGTGGTGCTGCCCCACGTCAGGAAATGCTAGAAGCCCCCAGAAGCTTGAGGAGGCAGGAAGAAGTCTCGCCCAAGAGCTGTCAGAAGGGGTGTGGCCCTGCTGACACCCTGATTTCAGACTTCTGTCCTCAAGAACTGTGGGAAAATTAATTTCTGATTTTTAAAATCACCCCATTGTGGTGATTTGTTAGCACAATCACAGAAACCAACAGAGGAGGAAAGAAAAAAGCCCCAGGGAGCCCACGTGTCACCCATGGTGGCCAAGGAGGGCACTGCCCTGAGTCCCCAAACCCTCTGCAGTTCTTCTCGGACCTAACTTTCTTGAGGAAGAGCAGATCCAGCGGAGGAATCTGTGCCCCTTCCTTGAATATCAGTATTTATTCCAGCCCCCGCCCATCACTCCTCTCCTGTACTTGTCCTTCACAGTCTGTCCCCAGAAGGGAAGTAGCTGCTGTGAGAACTCTCTGTAGCTTCATGCAATTATGTGAGACCAAACACCTGTGATCTTCATGCTTTTAGACAAGCTAACGGCCCATACATGCTTAGAAGCGTACTCAAAGTTTCTACGGACTGGAGAAGAAGGTAACAGAGACTGCTCATCAGGGTTTATGAAATGTGCATAGAAAGCATTTTTATAATAGGACGACTCCTTATTATTTTTGCTTGATGCTTTGCATAGTTAGGATTGTTTGGGTCTGATTTGGTGATACCAACCAGGATCCTTAATAACAGTAATTAAACTGTTTGTAGACCAGTGGTAAGCTTTTGGGTGATCCTTTGAGATCAGGCTGAATTAGGCTCAACAGGGTGCCTGGGCAGAGTCTGCAGTGCATGCTTCATGTCTCTGTTTTAGAAGGTGACGCTGCCAAGACCCTGACCCCCACCAAGTGAGTGGACCCCCATCACCAAACCTCGCTGCGGTGAGAGCAGACAGCCAGGAAAGTCACCTTCCTGCCTGGGGGAGGCTGCTGTCCATGGTAGAGCTTGCTGGAAGATGGCAGGTAGATGCCTGTGAGCCCCTCACTCTGAGACAGACAGGGCAACGTTTTTCCCTTTTCCCCTGCCTGGGCTCCATAGTGTGTGAGAGGAATAGGCAGTTAGAGTTTCCAAAACCTGTGACAGTTTAGACAAGAAAACTCAAACACCAGGGACTTTTCTGGGCTTTACAGTAACTGAACTACTGTGGTCTGGGTGTACTCGTGCCTTGCTTTTTTAAACCTTTGTGCAATTGCTTCTATTTGCCATATCTTTCTCATTTGCTACAGATGAAATCTCATGACAATAAAGAAATTGCCAAAGGACTATCCAGCTTTTTTTCCCTTTCCTAGAATTTTATAGTATTAAATGTTGCTTGTTATAAATATGTCATCAGTGGGTTCAGATCTAATATTGAGCTATTTTGATCAAGATTCACAGATACAAAATTTGGTCCACTCTCAGTTTTCTAGGCTCATTTTTTTTGCTTCTGTCTTTACATCTATTTTGTCTTTTTAAATTCTTTATCTTCATATCTCATTTCTATGCATCACCTTGTGAATAATCCATATAATAGTTACTGTTGTTTTAGTATAGTACAAACACACTCACAGAAGTTTTTGAACTCATCAAAGAATAAATACGTTAAGTTTTTGTTTTATACACACAACATAAGCCCCCAATATGAACACCGGTATTCTAAATACATTAGAAATGCCAGAAATTCATATGAAATGTTTGCCATGGTTAATTAATAAAGGAAAGCAGGCAATATTATATAGCCTGAGATATTTTTACAGTTCATCAGAGAAATGTTTTCACTACTCAGGGGAATTAGAGAAATAACTAAAACACAAACCAGTTTTTATTAAAATAATTTGTCAATATCTTTGGGTTCTTATGTTCTTTCTCTTGAAATTGGAATTCTGTGCACAATAAAAATACAAAAGATGCCACATTTCTTTACTCTGAAAAAAAAAATCCACAGGCAGAAACTAGAAAAGAAGCTCTGACCAAGACATCAAGTTTTGTAAACTAATACTATTAACAATCAACCTCAAAGTGAGGACAAATGATGAGAAATTTTTTTAAAAGAAAACGTATTCTTCTGTTAGAGATTCAACACACTGAATCCTCGTGTGTCTAATGAAGGACATTGTCTCCTAAGTATAAGGGAGGCGGGAATTTTATAAGACTTCCAACATGTTCAGGCCAGGGCATATAATTTAGAGAACATGATGTGTCTTAGCGGGATAGATTGACTTATGATCCTGACAGCCCCAAGCTGCCTTGAGTTTCTTGTCATCTGAGGTTTATTTCAGCTATCAAGGTAGATCATCTAAGCAAAATCAGACCCTAGGGAACCCATCACCCAAAGCCACATAAGATTTATTGGCATCTAAAGCTCAGCTCAGTAATTTAAATCAGAATTAGAATTGCCAAGTAGAAATCAGTACTTGGCGTGGCTTGTCAGTACTAAGAAGAAAAGCATCTTGGAAAACAAAATTAAGTGAATTTCAATCTATGAACCTCCTCTGTTTGAGAACCTATACTGGGAATTCCTCCAGAAGCAGCTCGTTGATTAGTAGAGAAGGTGGAGTATAGCCAATGAACTGTACCTCCTTCTTCTGTGACGTTTGTCTGTCTGGTTTATGAAGTCCTCTGTGAACAAAATATGGGGGTAGGGAGAGTATGAAATCAGAAGAAGTCGGTCGCAGTTAGGAATAAGGTGTATTTAGGGGCAGCCTGCCCCTATCAGCCAATACTTAAAATACCATACTGTACATTGTCTCTCTCTGCCATCTCTTTTATGTAATCAGAGCAATTCTTTACTTCTGACCTTATCAACATTGGATCAAGTTGTTACAAAACTGGGATTTCTTTGGTGCTGAATATCTGGGGTTGGGGGGTACCAGTGATAAGCGTAGTACCAGGAACAGTAACATCACTGCCCTTATTTGGCAGGGCCACCTCGGGTGAATCCCCCAGCACCCCAATTCTCTGGGAAGGGAATGGATGGCAGAGGCAAAAAGATTTCCTTCTTCAGATACATTGGGGAAACTCTATGCTAAATTAAATTTACCCAGTGGCTTCCATTGTCTAATGGCAGGACGGACAGAGCCTTTGTTAATATACATTGTAAATTTCTGAGTTGAGTGTCAAGCACAGTATTTCCCATACAACCCTGCAGATAAACCCTTTCTAGAACACAGCATCTCGTAGCATGGGTATTCCCGAGGTCTGTCGTAGAGGAGGTAATAGAAGCAGGATGGGTATGAAGCCAATTCTTATCCATCCAAGCACCATTGGTGCATCTTCTTACATTGTCGAGTCAAATGTGAATTGTTTGTTGATGCATCAGGAAACACGTTATTAGAGATCACTCCTTGGTTTATGTTAATGCTGGAAAGATGGGGTGTGTGCATAAGTTAACTAGACACAACTCCAGTGAGTGTGTGTAGAATGACTAGGTGAATGAGTTTGAGGGCAGGTGTCATACAGATGGCAAGGGCTATACCTGTGATATGATCTGACCTGTGTGTACACGTGTGGTGGGCACAGCATGATGGAGATGTTGAATCCCTAAGTCACACACCTGAAAGTCATGTAATGTTGTGTGTCAACTTTAAAAAACTTTTTTTTAAAAAAAGGAAGATTATATCTGTGGAAAGAGCTCAGAGGCAGGAGGGACGAGGGCCAGTCCGAGCAGAGAGCTTCTAGCCAGGTACTTCTAAACATAGAGAGGTACCAACACCAAAAGACACTTTGAAACCTTACCCACATTGTCTAATCTCTTTGGACTGCCTTTGTCTTCTACATAGATTAGAAATGCTTTGTTATACCCCTAGGGTGAGGCAAAGTGGAAATGGAAACAATACACAGGACTTTTCTTGAAAAAGTTAAGCTACTCTAGGATGTAAGCTATGAGCAGTAGCATGTGAAGAAAACTTATAGCTGGCTCCCTCTCTTTGTGACCTTTATTGAGATGAATTTTTATTTTGGCAGAGGGGTCGATGAATTTGAGAAGGCAACACCAAGGGAATGCAGTGTTGTAATTCATCATTATCTGCATTAATCAGTGTGTTACTGTTACTCTGATGTGCTAATGTCAGGTAGGAGGACTGCCTTCAGCTCCTGTTCCTGAAAACAAACTTTGCTTACAAAAATGCCCAACTCATCTTGGCTCATGCTATTGTCTTCTAAAATTTTCATCCAGGGAGGGTTCTTGGGTCTTTGTTGGATAACAGTCTTGACCTAAAAATAAAACATCCTCCTAGGTTTCTCCCTTGAGGCTAGAATCAGTGAGTTTAAGTTTTCACCTTTACCTTCTTTCTGCTAAAATTAGACAATGAATTGAGATAAAAAAAATTTTGGCTCTCATGCTTAATATTTAATCAAATTACTTACATCCTGTTATAATGTGTCATATCAGTTACTTGACTCATTTTCAATATTTCTCAAAAATTAATTTATTTCTAGTTCAAAAGGTGCCTCAGCAAACTTCCTGTTAATTAACTGTCATTTCTATTTTTAGAGCGGTTCTTATACAAATTAAGTATGCTTATCTTAGCCACCTCCTTGTCCATAGTTCTACTCATTACCTTCTCAACAAGTATGAGAATTTCTCCAAATCTCATTCAGTGAAATCCTCTAGATAAGATCTCAAGGTGCTAAAAAGTACAGTCCTTTTTGTCTTCCAAACAGATGGAATAGGTTATTTATTTGGAGGTAATAACTTTTTTTTTAAAACGTAATTTTTTAAAGACTTTACTCATTTATTTGACAGAGAGATCACAAGTAGGCAGAGAGGCAGGCAGAGAGAGGGGAGGAAGCAGACTCCCTGCTGAGCAGAGAGCCCGATGCAGGCCTTGATCCCAGGACCCTGAGATCATGACCTGAGCCGAAGGCAGAGGCTTTAACCCACTGAGCCACCCAGGCACCCCTATTTGGAGGTAATAACTCTTAAGAGAACTGCACACCATACACTATAAACATAAAATTCTGCTTTGTTTACTATTCTCTGCATTCGGAAGATTAAGTTATTATTGTTTGAATCTTTTTCTCAGACCAATTGTTTACCAATCCTGACATGTGAAATTGGTCTTTATATGTGTTATAAGTCTGTACTTCTTTTTTTTAAAATCATAATTCTTAGAAAAAGCATAAGGAATTTTTGTGTTCCTTTCAGAATTTGTCTCAACCTTTGTCCATAGCAGCTACTCTTTTCTTGGCTTCGGCTGATCCTGTCCTACAATGCCTTTTCTCTCTCTTTTTCTCTCTTTGGCTAAATCTTTAATCAGTTAAAGCAACTGATAGATCCATAAAAGAAGGTTCATTATGGTTCATTTTTTAGGAAATCAATGCACCTCATTAAATATTTATTCTAACCCAGCAGGAGCAAAGGGACAGAGATGGAAATGAACAGGTCCCATTCTGGGAGAAAGGAACTGACATGAATAGACCAGAGGGCTGGTGTTGCCACAACTATTTTCCATTCTGTGCAAAGGAAAATGTAGAGGCAGGAGCATGGGGAAAAAGGAATTTTTAACTTACAAAATGTTGCAAGGCATTCAGACTTAATAAGAACCAGCCTTCCACATTTAAAATAAAAAAGCACAATTTTATCATGGCTTCTATAAGGTTATGGTTGGTCACTTCATGCTGGACAAGCAGTAGTGTTCTCATAAGATAACCGTGTCATCTGTCACATGTTGGTATTTCGAATCTCAAAGAAGGTTGATTCAGGAAGTAAGCAACTGCTAGCAAATGACTCAGAGATTCGTAATTTGGGACTAGGATTAGAAGGGCCATCCCGTATTTCTTTTTCTTTTTTTTCTGACTTGTTTCCTTGGGTTGATGATTTTGGTTTCGTTCTGTTCTCCTGATTCTCTGCTGTGACAGGCTCATGACGAGCACACGGTCACGATGGAGGTGGAATGAGGGCCTGGTGATCCTTCACGGCACCTCCTGCCACGGAAGCTCTACCTCTAAGAGGCAGATGTTTACTTAACCTATTTCATATTTCTGACCATCAGTTCGATGACATGCTTTATTTGACTGTTTGTGCGGACATAGGTATAGCAAGCAAATGGATTCATTCATCAAGACCTCAAACTAGACTTATATGGTAATAGATCTTGAGAGTTGGTATTTGTTTTGTTTTTTTGTAGAGCTCTTGGGTTTGTAATTTTGGTCACTTTACATCGCAGAGATATTTCATTCCTTTTCAGCTCAGCTGCTGGGATCAAGCAAACCAGGACCATCAGAGTCCCTTCTGCCAGTCTTCACCCTCACTACCTAGAACTCAGGTCGTTCCATCTGTCTGGGCTGTAACTTCTCAGTGCTCTGGTCATGCTAGCTGAGAGCAGGGTTCCTTACGCCATACCGCTCAAGCCAACCCTGAGAGGATGTCGTGGACATTAATTCCACCTACGAAATGCACTTGTTTTTTTAATGGGCTTGTCATGCCTAATTAAATTCTATTTGCCTTTAAATCTGACATCTATGAAACAGTTAGGGATACAAATTTGATTTTTTTCAATTATGTTCTACTAGAAAGGAGGATAGATTCTAGTTCAGTCCATGAAAACCTAGGGTCAGAGAAAGTAAATGGATTAGTCAAGGCATTTTTTGTAATATTTAACTACCATTGTAAGTTGTATTGACAAGACCAGTCAACATATGTTGTTATATTTACAGGATTATTATTAACTTTCCCTGATAATCTATTATCTTACCTATTTTGAGAATTTTTAATATAGGTTTTTCTGAATTCTGAAGGATTATTTAGAACAAGATTCCATTTAAAGAATGTTCCATCTAGTTTTTATAAGCATAACCTATTAAATCAAACATTAAAGACAGAGGAAATAGAAAGAAGGAAGCTTTTGTAACATGCCCAATTCTAAAATAGAATACTAGCCACAATTAAATTTGTTTCAGCTAGCCTAAGTAATTAATCCTTGTTCTCTTTTTTTAATTTTTTAAAGATTTTATTTATTTGTTTGACAGGAAGAAACACAGCTAGAGAGGGAACACAAGCAGGGGGAGTGGGAGAGGGAAAAGCAGGCTTCCTACCAAGCAGGGAGCCTGATACGGGGCTTGATCCAAGCATCTGGGATCATGACCTGAGCCGAAGATAGACACTTAATGACTGAGCCACCTAAGCACCCCTAATCCTTGCTCTCTTGATGGTGGGTTAGTTAGCAGCCTTTCAAAGTGAATGAGTTCTGGAAATCCTGACTGACTCTCTTAGCGGTCTGAGAATTGTTCGTCTGTGGTGATGACATCATCCTTACAGGGGCACCTGTAGCCAAGAGCCTATTTATTCGTTGTTGCAAGTGTTGAAAGTACCTGTTGGAGTTCTTCCAAGTGACCCAATTATAGATCTGTGGCTCTGGCAGGGGCAAGCATGAGGCAAGCATGAGGGAAAATCAGAACCCGCCGTTGATGATAAGGCTGAATGGCTCTGATTACTCACCACAAACAGTAATAAGGAAATTGAGATAAGTTTAGGTTTATAAGATTTTGGTGACTAGCATGAAAGTGAGTATACATTATAAGCAATGAGGCACTGAAAATCTCTGGGATCTCATTATCTATCCTGTAAAGATGACGTTGGGATTGCCACCAACCGAAAAGTCACTTTTAATACCTAGAAATGGAATTCTTTCAAAAAGTTGTTGGCCATTACTGTGCCATTCTTTACCATTGAAGGGAACATGCTTTTAATCAAAGTGGAAGGTTTGAGGCACAATCATATTACGTGCCATGATTAAGTGGAGGTGGAGTTTCTCTTGTTTTCGTCGCCAGGTCTTAATGTATTGGACGTTTGATAAATAGACCATCTTTCACACTAGTATTAAACCAAATAAAAACCTGCAGAATGGCGTTTCTAGCACTTTCATTTCATAAAGTGAGGAAGAAAACTCTTTGATGTTACCCAGCAAAAGTCCGGGAAAGCCCTAAGATGGTTCTTAGATGTAAAAGACATTTTCTTAAAGATTTATTAGTTTGACTATGGGGTGTAAATTTGGGGAAGGCAGTTTCAACAAAGAGTTCTCAGGGGACACAAGATATGAATATAAGTCCTTAGTGTGTAAGGATAAGAAATAACTGCAACTCAGTTCAGAACTTTCCCATGTGAAAAATTATTCAAACTTTTTCAATAGCCAAGCAGTTCTCTTGAACGTTTCACCTCTTCATCTGTAAGCCACATAAATCAGTTTTAAAATATAGATTTTTTGTATGTATTCCCCTCTTTTATAATGAAGTGTTTATATTAGATATGCTTACAGTTACACAATAACTGATTCTTATGACCCATTAGCTCCAGAAGTTCCAAAGAGAAAGAAAAGATGCAGCCACATTACAGAAGGAACTATGATACTGACAGAGCATTGTAAAAAGTCTAAAATTCTCCCTTTGGCAAGGGGGCAAAGGCTCTACAGACATACAGCCCCCTGGAGAGCATCACCTCACTTTTATACCTTCAGCCACTGATCAAAAGTAACTTCAGAGTGGGAAGAGGATTCTAGGGAAATGGCAGAGTAGGAAGCACAGATATCTGGTTGCCCAGATTGGCAGAATGTGTCTGATGTGTTTTGGAACTCTGGAGTCTAATGAAGCCTTGCAACTTTCAAGGGAAAGCTTTGAGGGTAAATAATGATTAATTTCAGTCAATTTCAGCTCTTAGCATAGTAGCAGCTACCCAGACCTCAAGGGTGGCTGCATCTGTGTGTGTGTTCCTGAGCGCCTTGCATGCAGGTGGTGGAAACCGGGCGGGCAGCAAGGACCCTGTCCTCCAAATATCAGGGATCTGGGCATTCTGATTACTGCTGCTTCTGATCATGGAGGTGCAGACACAGAGGAGGAGAGCCATTTTTGCACATCTCTCATTGCTAAGGTGACTTCCAGGGGAATTAAAAGGTTGGCACCCTTCCTCTCAAAGTTTCATTCATTGTTCTCCCCCTTTGGGAACAAGACTTTAAAGACTAGGACATTCTAAAGCAAATGGATAGGCAAAGGAAAATAACAGCCCTGCGCGTGCAGAAAAGGCCTGAGAGGACCTTCAGTTTATACTTCAGGCTGATCTTCTGCACAGAGACAGCTTACAACAATAAAAAAAACAATAACAACAACAACAACAAAAAACAAACTTGGGGAAGGGGAAGAATCTTATTTCCAGGATTACATTAATAGATTCCAGTGTCTACTTGGACACACACACACACACACACACACACACACACACACAATCGTAAGGCATACAAAGAAATGGAAGTACGGCTTATTTAAAGGAAAAAAAAATAAACCAACAAATCTGTCCCTGAGAAAGACCAGTGGCAGACCTACTAGGCAAAGACTTTAAAGCAACTGTCATAAAGATGTTCAAAGAACCAAAGGTGATATAGAGAAAGCCAAGCTAATGTTGTCTGAATAAAATGGAACTATAGTTAAAGAGATAGGAAACCTAAAAGGAAATTTTAAAAAGGAAATTCTAGAGCTGAATATGACAGTCACTGTAATGAAAAATTCACTGGAGGGTTTCCAAGGAAGATTTGAGCAGTCAGAAGAATCCATGAACTTGAAGACAGGACAGATGGAATCAAGTCCTAGGGACAGAGAGAAAAAAAAACAAAAGTGAACAGAGTCTGAGGGACCTGTGAGTCACCATCAAGCAGTCCCAGAAGAAGGAGAGAAAGAGAAGGGATCATAGAGATTATTTGAGGAAATAATTCCTGGATACTTCCCAAATTTGGTGAAAGATGTGAATATAAACATCCAAGAAGCTCAACCAGCTCTGAGTAGGATAACCAAAGGGACCCACACTGAGACACATAATCAAATTGTCCAAAGACAAGGACACAGAGAATCTTGAGAAGAGTAAAAGAGAAGTGCCTCGTTATATTAAAAAAAAAAAAGACCTCAATAAGATTATAAGCAGAATTTCCATCAGATACTTTGGAGGTCAGAAGGCAATGGGCTGTATTTTCAAAGTGCTGAGAAAAAAGCCTGCCAATCAAGAATCGTGTATTGCTAAAGTGCAGAAGAAAGAAAGACATTCCCAGGTAAATAAAAGCTGAGGGAGTTATCACTAGAACTTCCCTACAAGCAAAGATAATTTGGAATAGCAAAGAAGTTTGGAATAAAGTAACTAGAACCATATGAAGGAATATAAATCTCAGTGAAGGTAAATACATGGATAATTACAAAAGCAAGTATTATTATCATGACAGTTTGTAACTCTTGTCTTCAATGTTTTCTATGTGATTTAAGAGACAGGTGCATTTTAAAAAAAACAATTATTTTATGTTTTTAGACATATGACATTTACAAAGATGGGATTTTGTGACATCCAGAACTGAAAAGGGTGGGGATAGAGCTATAAATAACAGAGTTTTTATATGTTATTGAAGTAAGATGGTATAAATGTAAATTAGAAATTTATAACTTTAGGATATTAAATATAATCTCCATGGTGACCACAATGAAAATAGTTATAGAATATATACGAAAGAAAATGAGAAGGTAATTAAAACATTTCACTACAAAAAAAATATAAACAAGAGACAAGAATGTAGGAAATGAAGGACAAGAAAAGCTACAAGGTATATACAAAACAAACACCAAACTAACAGAAGTAGGCCCTCCTTATCAGTAATTTTTCTTTATTTTTTTTTTAGATTTATTTATTTCTTAGAGAGAGAGCAAGAGAGAGGATATAGAAAGAGGGAGGTAGTCACCTAAGCTGACTTCACACTGAGGGACTCAATCTCATAACCCCAAGCTGAAAACAAGAGTCAGACGCTCAACTGACTGAGTCACCCAGGCACCCCAGTAATTATTTTAAGTATAAATTGATTAAACTCTCCAGTCAAAAAACAGAATGGCAAAATGGATTTAAAAACATGACCCAACTATATACTGTCTACAGGAGACTCACTTTAGATGGAGATGTTATGGGTGAGAGAGAGTCTGCATCGTGTGGATGGAGATCTTGATCCTTGGATCCCCAGAAGATTTCCAAGGGCGCCATTGCTCAAAATAAAGATAGCCAGAAAGAAGGTAGCAAGCACAAAGCAGTTTATTAATGTGAACGTATACTCTCAAAGTAAGAGAGCTGGACAGTTTCCATGAGGTGGACATGGCCCCTAGGTTGTTTTGGGATTGGATATTATTGGATCTCTCTCGCTGGCAAGAGCTGTGACTTACAGTGGGGTGGTCTCTAACGGAGGCTACTGCCAATCCTTTGGGAAACTCCTCTCACAGGTTGAGAGGGAGAGTTTTTTTACCCTAAAAGGTTTGTACAGGAACTGTCGTGGCAGCTTTCCTCCTTCTCTCCCATCGGTTGGGGCTGTTCCCACAATGCAAATGCATTATAATGAGTCTAGGAGTTACCATGGGGCAGAGGTGGAAGACAGTGCACACTCCACACCTGTGGCTCTTTGGTTCATCACCTCCAGAGTCTTGGAAGCCATAAGGTCAGGATATTGTACCCCCAGGCTTCCAATGTGTAGCTTATCACCATCCTTGCCTCCAGTTCATGTCCCTATCATTCCCTTTCAAGACTCTGCCTTGGGGTGCTCCTTCTATCACTCCTAACTTCTATTCAACATAAAGACAAAAACAGATGGAGAGTGAAAGGATAGCTGTACACCCATGTTCACATTAGTTAACTAATACACATTAGTGAATTTTACCTAAGTTAACCAGTAAATTTTAACTAATTCACATTAGTTAAAATGAGGGAGGAACTCAAGTGTCCACCAACAAACGAATGGAGAAGCAAAATGGGCTCTGTGCATACAATAGAATATTATTCTGTCTTAAAAAGAAATGCTACAATATTGATGAAGCTTGAGGATGTTATATTAAGTGAAATAAATCAGTCACATAAAGATATACACTGTATGATTCCACTTATATGAGGGACTTAGAGTAGTCAAAATCATAAAGTGAGGAAGTGAAATGTTGGTGGTTAGGAGGATGGGGAGGATAGGGAGTTATTGTTTAATGGTATAGAGTTTCAGTTTTGCAAAATGAAAACAGTTCTGGAACGGATGGTGGTGATGATTGCACATTACAAATTTACTCAATATCACTGAATTGTGTACCTAAAAGTGGATAAGATGGTACATTTTAGAATATGTATATTCTACCACAGTAAAAAAAATTTGAAAAAGAAAAGAATAAATTTAGAGCAAAATCTCCCAGGCCAGTTTTAGCAGTCCCGGAAACGAAGAAGCCAAAGAGGTGTTAAGATCTGAGAGACGGAGTGGCCATGATGTTCCTGACCCAGCACTGCTCTGCATTCAAGCCCTTTTAATTTTAATTATCTTTTCTCTAAAGCTGGCTCGAGAGATTTAAGCTTACAAAGACATTCAAGTCATCCCAAAGACCAACTATACAGAGGACTCTATCAGTGATCAAAAGAGATACATGATCAGAAGGGATTCGAGTGACTTCTTTGTCGTCTGCCACCTTACAGAGCACAGGTGGTTAGACCACAAACCACTACTCAATATCACTGCCACCAATGGGGAAATTAAGTGGTGGTGCACAAATCAATACCAGAAGTAGGCTTAGTCCTGAACTAGAAATAGAAGCAGAGTCATAAACAAAAGACACAGAAGTTGAAGAAGTCAGCAAGAGCAGAGCCCTGTTGCGCGATCCTGAAATTTCCACCAGCCCTCGTCTGCATGAGAGCTCTGCTACGAGTGTCCTTCTTGGGTAGCACAGCTGGTTAGATCTCCTGAGGCCACCTGCACCTTCATGGGCCCAACACTTTAAACAGAAGACTCCAGAAAGAAGCATTATAAAGACAAAATAACTGTTATTTGTAATTTTCCAGAGGTTCTGAACTCAGAAAACTGGTTCAACCAATCTTACCTACAAGTATTTAAAAGGCACACACACACACACACACACACACACACACACGCACGCACACACATATGCACGCACACACACACACGGACCCAGAGGCAAGGGTGGTAGAGTTCAAGGTTACAGTTAATCTATCATTGATAGAAATACTGTATATTGTTCACACAATGACAACATTTCCACTGGTCAACTCATACCAGTATTGCATATCAGAAATAAACTTATTTCCATCAGAGACTAAGTAACTCAATAGAAAGGACCCAAATATTCATTTGTCTTGGGAACTGAAGCAAACCAGAGTGATCTGTTAGCTGGTGGTGGTGTGAGGGCGGTGAAGCTGTTTTGTGTTGTTTCAGTCTGAGGGTGCATCATGCTTTTCTTTGTTTGACATATGACTCCCTGGCAGTGGATGATGGAGAGCATAGTTCTTGCAAATGGAGGCAGGCCAAGGTATCCACTTTGCTCTCGCAAATCTAGGTGTCTTTTGAACCTGATGAGCAGCTTCTTTTCTTGATGGGACTTCACTGTACCATTCCTCCATACAAGCTTAATTCATTTTGCATGGTTGTGTGTGTGTGTGTGTGTGTGTGTGTGTGTGTGTGTGTGTGTGTGAATAAATGCAATAGAAATCCAACTCGTCTATTATTATTTAATTCTAAAATGCACTTGGTTTTCACTACTCACCTCACTGCCCCAGCTAGAGACCCCTGAATCTTCTGGCCTCCATCAACCCCAGCACTTCACTTGTCAGTTTCGTCTTACAGTTCTCCATCATGGCTGCTGTCCTGTCCCTGACCCTCAGCCACCTCTGTGGCCACAAGTCCTTGTTTTTGTCCTGGTGTATTACAGTTGCCTGTTAAAGGGCCCAAATCATTCTATGACTTTCAGTCTGTGCCATACCATTCACTTATTTTTAAACCAATTAAATCCAGAGAAAGGGGGGAGTGGTTCAGTCTGTGCCTCTGACCTTTCTGTGGGCCTCAGTAGTTCATCCTAAGACAGAAAGTTCCTCGGCCTCCTGCTGGACGCAATCTCAAGGTGAGGCCTATCTGCTTATGATCTCCTTTGCATCCACACAGCATCCCAACATGCCACAGGCACTGCTGGGCTCCAGGCGTCTTTGATGTCCCAGGTCCCATGCAGAACTTCCAACATTCCTCCTCTTGCTTCCTGAAGAGATGGTATCCATCTGGGGGTCCAGCTACTCTCCTCCTTAGCCCAAGAACCTTACCTCTATCCATTTGTCTCTGAAACCAAACTGAACCAAACCAAAAATGTTTTTATCCCAAAACCAAAAATTGCAGTTGGCTCACCCACCTTGGAACTTTTCCTCATACCCCTGTGGCACAAAAAGGGAATTAGTTCCTAAAGACGGTGAACTTCTTTTACCTCTGAAGAGCTCTCAGACCATAGAGACCCGAAAGCTTGAAAGTGGGTGGGTAGGGAGTGCCACAATTCCTCCTACTGGTAGCAAGAAGGCTTTTTCACTCTTTCTGTTGTTTAGAAATTTAGGGAACAAAGAAAATATGTGACATAGAACAGTTATGGGGCAAATCACCTTGAATTATACTACTTACAATTTTAGTAGAAGTTCAGAGACAGAGTTTTATTGTCAAGAAAAAGACTGTTTCTCCAACCTTCAGTGTTTATATTCTGAATCTTCCTTTTTTTTTAGAGAGAGAGAAAGAGAGAGAAAGGGGGCACATGAGTGGGGAGGGGCAGAGAGAGAGAGAAAGAATCTTAAGCAGACTCCGTGCCTAGCACAGAGCTGGATAGGGAGCTAAATCTCATGATCTTGAGATCATGACCTGAGCTGAAATCAACAGTCACCCAGGCATCCCTGAAACTTTATCTCTAGAGGCACCAGAATTCTCTCTGTATAATTTCAGGTGGATCTTGGGGCTCCCCTAACCTACAGAACAAATCTGGATTGTTCACTTTCTACATTAAGCCTTCTATGGCAAGCCCAGTACAACCTAATGTTTCCCTTCCCTGGACTCCTGTTATTAGCGTGCCACAGAAGGTCACCTATGGTTGTAATTATTCTATGTTCCTGTTTTCTTTTTTTTCTGTTCTCTTTTTTTCCCACCCAATTAACCCCCAGTTTATGAACACAAGAAAAAAAAAGTTATTCTTGCTACCCAAATTTCACATGAAGATAGGATTCCATTTCCAGTATGAGAAGACAGCTTTTTTCAGAAACCAAATTGAGGGCTAAAACAATTGAATGCCCTTAAAAGAATGAATAAACTTTGTCCAGAGGTCTTCTGTTCTATGGAATAATTTTGTATTCTTCCAAATAGGCTAATAAAGAGACTAAATGGAAAATCTCCACTTGTCCAGTAAAATGTCAGTGAACTCTATTGGAAATATTAGAAATAAAATCATTCCAATGGATTTCTTGACAGATTGTGGTCAATTATATATGGTAGTGACTCCTGCCATTTTCCAAACTGTGAGTCCATGGTAGCGGCACCCCAGAGCAAGTCAGTGAGGCCACTCTGGGGGAGGGGGGAAGCAGCTGCCCGTGCCCCCCACCCCTGAATGTGATGCGGACACCTCGCATTTCATTCATGAGTCATGGATCCGGAAAACATGCAGGATGAATCCACATCTTCAAATATATCCGACATAATTTTTTAAATAACAGTAACAGCAAAAACTGAAGAAGCCTTCAGCCGAATTTTCTTTCTCTTTTCATTTTTGCTTTCAGCCTCAGGGATGTCCACCTTCACAAACCAGTTCTCCGTACTCAGTTGAGAGTGTGAGTGCCCCTGGATGCATAATGATTGAAATAGTTTTCGGTTTCCTTCCTCTATCACTTCCCTTAGGAAGAAAAAATTTTAAGACCCCATTCATCTATCTTCTCACATCCACAGAACTCAGGTTTGCCTAAGATAGTCTCTACGGGTTACTGAACTGATGATGTCCCAATGTGCTGAGCTCAGCAAAAGGAAACTCTTAGCCAGAGCTAAGTGTGATTTCATGATAAATAAATACAGCAAGTTACTCAGAGGACTGCCCAGGCACAAAGGATCTTCTCCAAACTATTTTAAGAGTATTGTCTTGGGGGCGCCTGGGTGGCTCAGTTGGTTAAGCGACTGCCTTCAGCTCAGGTCATGATCCCGGAGACCTGGGATCGAGCCCCACATCGGGCTCCCCGCTCGGCGGGAAGCCTGCCTCTCCTTCTCTCACTCCCCCTGCTTGTGCTCCCTCTCTGGCTATGTTTCTCTCTGTCAAATAAATAAAATCTTTTTTTAAAAAACTATTGTCTTTAAGGAAAAAAATAGGCTACATTTGGAGGTTTTCAGGCAAACCATTTTTGTCAGATACCAAGTGAAAGAAGACACTTTCCTATTTCAGTAATTAAAACATCAGCATTTTTTGTGTGTGCAAGCTAAAATAAGCCACCTAAACATAGGATAAGAGCAGATACCATAATTCTAAGGATATATGTTTTATTTATTAATGTCTGGAATGGAAATCACTGCCTTCGCCCATGAGTTTCCTCTTCTTATACCTGGGCACCACACACCAGAGGATTAAACAGCCAATGAGTCTATCCTTTAGAGACATGTATGGAGGCAAAATATTTCAGGTGCCCTTCAGGAGCTAGCTAAATGTGTCCAACTGGGGGATAGGAGAGAAGGAAGGAGTTTAGCTTTGGACACATGCCAATTCCATCTGAAAAATTTAAGAACAACCAACTTTTCTACAGGCATTCATTTACTTAGTTCCAGAAGTAAATTAATGGAACAGAATCAAAAGCTGCAGGTGGGATGAATTAATGTCATGCAGGGTTGTTGGTAATGCCCAAAATGCTTTGTAAACTAAAGTAGTCCATAAAGATGTCATTGTAAGTACCTTTATCACTGGGAGTAGCAAGATTAATAATGATGAAGCAAGTCAAGGAAGCAAAGTTAGATTTTATTTTCTTTGTTTTTCATGCAAAGGAGAATGTGTCAAATTAGTAAATGTGATACGGTAGAGCCATACAATAAATCCCATCAGGGATGCAGGTGGATCATTGGGTTATCTTGGTTCAAGGGACACCTAGCTATCCATTATTTGTAAAAGCTCTCTCCCTTGCCTTAAATGTTTCTCTTTGTTTAATAAGGGCCAGAGCTCAGGAGTTATGGACATGATCATGAGCACCACGTATTTGTGGTTTGACTCTTGCTTGTTAAATAATTCACTTCCTACTGTAGTTCCCATTGAGGTAATTTTGAAGTTATCTCAGTAACCCTCGTGGGTTACATGCTCTCCACACATCTACTCATTAAATCTGTGCAACAGACTTGTGACACAAGTACCATTATTGTCCTTGATTTACAGGTTTTAAAAAACTGAGGCTTACAGGCATGACCTAACGTGCCCAGAAATTCCATCCCACATCCATCTAGCACCAAAAGTCTATGCACTCACCATGAGGAAAATCTGTTCTCTGTGTGTGTGTTCACAGTGGCCCAGCAGAGAATAATCAGTGATGGGAAACGGACAGTATTGTTTCATGTAGCCTCCCGTGTGTTCTTGTTCTCTCCTGCCCCTGCCTTCCTCTCTGCCCTCTTCCTCCATTTTGGCCTCATTTCAACTCTTCCCTTGACTTTTTTTCCCAAAGGCAAATATGCCATGCGAGACCTCGTCCACAGGCTTCCAGGTGGGAACAACAGCAACAATGCAGCAAGTAAGGCCATGTCAGATGACACGGTGACAGCCGTCTGCTGCACCCTGCACGAAGTGATCACCAAGAACATGGAGAATGCCAAGGCCTTACGGGATGCCGGCGGCATTGAGAAGTTGGTTGGCATCTCCAAAAGCAAAGGAGACAAGTAAGTGCGACAGTAACTTCTATCTCTGTAGAACTGGTGTTGGTAGAATTAGTTCTAAGTGTGCTCAACATCCAACTGGTTATGAATAACATGACTGAATGTCACTGGAAAGCATCTGTCTCTGATAATCAAGAGAAGGGAAATCGCCCGTAGTTTCTAGCCTTCCCACCCCATGATGAAAGTTGATCTTCCTGATAATTTCAGTTTGATGAGTAACTCATGACTTGGTGACTGCTGTGTTACTGAGATAAGAGAGACTTGACAATCCAGCATGCACACACTAGTGTGTTCCTCCAACACAGTAGACACCCAGCTTAACCTGAGTATGTGAAGGTATTTTGTGGTCGCTGTTCCTTTGTGATTGCAGGTCTGCAAGTATTAATGACAGGTCCACATCCTTTTGCCCTTTGCCTCTTCAGCTGTGCATAGCAAGTCATGCAGGGAGGGTGGGAGGAGAAAGAGTGGGGGCAAGTCAGCGAGATCTCAGTGCTGAGCCATCATCCTCCTG
The DNA here is from genome assembly GCA_004023965.1 of Spilogale gracilis. Taxonomy (NCBI): domain Eukaryota; kingdom Metazoa; phylum Chordata; class Mammalia; order Carnivora; family Mephitidae; genus Spilogale; species Spilogale gracilis. The sequence continues at coordinate 19,166 of PITA01002365.1, read as the reverse complement.
TGTTAACTGTACATTTGAGGCAAACTGTTTCATTGAACAAGGCCCTATGCCTGTACTTTCCAGTCTAAAACTGAGGAAAGGGCCATCATCATATCCTAGAAGAAGTGATAATCACATCCTAAAGGATGAAGAGAAGTTTTCCAGGCAGAGAGGCTGGTGGTGAGGAAGGGCTTGTATGCAGGTGGCATAAAGATAGGGCTCTGTGTCCAAGCAAGTGCACCGCCCAGAATGGGATTGTCTGCAGTCTGATTTAAGAATCAGTGGTATCTTAATGTGTGTGCATAAAGCCTATCTTCTGCAGCCAGGGTTATACAGAAATATTTGCAAACTTAATTCAATGTTGCATCCTGGAAATCCCTCAATGTAATCGATGAGATTAAGAGGGTAAACCTTTTGTTATCAGAGGTCTACTTCTTGACTTTTCATTCTCTGCCTCCCTCATTTCTTTACATATAAATGCCAAATAATTTTTTTTAAAGCGGTGAGGGAAGTACTTTGAGACTTTTTGAAAATTCTCACATTATTTCATTTGATTCAGGATATTATAATTGTGTTAGAAAAGAAGCCTCAGCTTTCTATGTAAGCACCCTGAGATCTCCCAATAAGTTCAATCAACAATTTAGTATTAGTGTTTGAATACTTTTCTATATCAAGTAGAGGAGCCCCATTGGACTCATGTAATGGTGGATGGTTGGCTTGAATTACACATTATTATTTGGACTTCAAATAAATTTGTTCTACATAGAGAGCAGACCACATGGTCTCCTTCTTTATGTAGCTTCAGTAGAACCTTGGAAGCTCTAATTGAAATGCTTCCCTGTTTTGAGCATTAATAGCTTACTATGTTAATGCTTTTGTTAGTAAACACACATAGGCAATGAAACCATTGTCCCCAGAAATACTCTGACATATTTGTGCATATGGGTGAGACATTCGAAGATAGTTTTCTCTGAACTGTAAGGCTAGAGAGTCTGAGGGGTGGTCTGCCATATATTCATTTCTTCATCCTATGTGGGCATCCCTACTGCAGTAAACATCCCTCACTGGGCCTTCAAGAGAAGAGAGGCTTTTATCAGTCCTGTGGCCAAAGAAAATTACTTGGTGAAACTAATTTAAAAATCATTTGCAGAAACCATCCTTGAAAGAGTATATATCCTTGTTGCCAGTCCATAAAATGGTCCAATGGTCTTATCCAATCTTAATTATTGTTAACGGGAAGTTTCTTTCACTATGCTCTCATAACTGTCTGCTGATGAGACTGGAAGTTTCTTTATGGACTAGTGATGTGCTTCATCTCATTGTTGCTTGGCCTTACTTTCCAATGTTAATACTCAAGATTTACACCAAGTTTAATAAGTGTTGAGTTGGGTGGAGCCAGGCATCTTCCCAGTTCTCCTGCTTATCTCATCCATTCTTCCATGTGGCTTACCTCTTTTTCAAGGATTTATTTATTTATTATTTGGGGTGGGGGGGTTAGAGAGAGAAAACAGGGGAAGGAGCAGAGCCCGACACAGAGTTTGATCCCATAACCCTGAAATCACAACTTGAGCCAAAATCCAGAGTCGGTGCTCAACTAACTGGGCTACTCAGACACTCCTTAATGCTTTTTTAAGTAATGACTAATTTGAGGATCAAAACAGGATTTTTTTATAACTGCAGATAGCCTCATCTCCCACCTACACTTCATTTTTGTTACTGCTTCTCAACAGCCTTAAATGAGTACTGAAGAATTATTCTGGATCTTAATACTGAACTCATCACTTCACTCAATTCTGTTATGACACAAGGCACTGAGATTCTCAAGGCCTTCTGGACATGCTTCAACCAAATAGGAATTCTTTATTGAAAAGAGAGTTTTTGAAATTGAGGCTTTGTTAATAACTGGAAAAGGGGAAGGATGGCAGTTTGCTGTAGTTAGTTTATAAAATCCTTGCAAATCCATCCTTCCTAAAATGTTCTTAAGGAATTATTACCAGAAGTAAGTTTAATTTAAACCTGATTTTTCAATTTCAGATAGCAGGATAAAACACAGTGGGGGGGGGGGTGTGCCTATCTGTGATTCTCCATTTTTGTGCATTTATGTGTTTTATTTCTAAATATGCACAAACTTAAACATGCCATGCTATTAACAAACCAGACTAGTGAGGCAGCAGTCACATCTATTTGAACTGTAGCTTGTTAATACAACCACCAGGACTGGGGTGAATACCCGTTACCAACTGCACCAACTGATGTCCTCAGTCACCCCTAATTTCACAACTCAGGGAAGATCAGGCATTGTGTAATCATTATTGACTCTTACAAGAGCCTTGTACTTAACCATTTTCAAGTCTTGATAACTTAAACTATTCTTTTCACATCATTTTAAATACATGCCATGGACATTCTGTCACATCCATCTATTTTGAAAGTGCATTTATGTTTTTTCCTAATTTTAAAAATTACATAGGAAATAGTGTGTTGAATGTGTCACTGTATTTTGTCATAAGACACAAAAGCTGTTAACAGTCTCAAGTGTTACTTGTCAGTGAGGAACTGTGTATTGTGGCTTCAGGCTATAGGCACTTGTCACATGAGAAACTCTGAGTTGTTCAAGTCCTTCAGTAAGGGGGTATAGCTCCGTGGTAGAGCATTTGACTGCAAGTCCTTCAGTCAACAGTTAGAGTTTTTCAAGTAGAAGTTGCTGTGGTACCAGTCTAGCGACGGACTTTTAAAGTCTAAAAAAAGCATTGTTTGACCTTCACGAGTTACTATGACACTGTACTATACTGGCATTTTAATTGAGAGGTTAAACCCCAGTGTTCATTACACATTCATAGTCTTTTTCTATTTTGTAACTAAGCAAGAAGTAGAAACAAAAAATTACACTGTTTTCAAGGAATTTTTGCATACTAAGTCTGTCTCAATGATCTTACCACTACCTGAATAATCTATGTATGTTCCTCAAGAGTTGCTTGATTATGGTCATAGACAAATAATAACAATGATAAAATAAAGCATAACAGCATTGCCCAGCATCGATTATATAAGATTAACATGTCCCTGGGGTTACAAACATGAAAAACTCTAAGTAAAAGTTTGTCTTTAAATCAAAAGAATCTAATGTTACATTTAGAGCATAACACTACCATAAATTATAATCATTGAGTGACCATCCATTTTGTAAAGGAAAACACATATTTTACTTAGATATAGTTTATTTTTCATAGAGAAAAAAAGTTTGGAATGTACTCTACTTTCTTTTTTCCTTTAAAAGTACGTGATATATGAAACTATGCATGACTTCTTGGACACTATATCTGAAACTAATGATGTACTATATGTTGGTTAATTGAATTTAAATTTTTAAAAAAGGAAAACCAAAAGTAATAAATGAATGAATGAATGAATAAGTAAATAAATAAAAATACATGATATGACTAGCATTTCCCAACACAAACTCAAGTTCCTTCTCAGCAATAAAAATAGTAAGAATGATTGTTACCGTTACCAGTAAGCAAATGGACAAAGGAACCATAAGCTTACTTGGTATAAATTACAAGCTTGAAGATCCAGGAACATAGCAGACACGTCATGGACCATGTATTAATGTCTTGTAATTCCATTAGAATGTGCATATTCTCACAACGGCCACTTAGTCTGGCTCTCTAATCCAACCTCAACCTCATCCCATCTCACCATCTGCTCACTTTCTATTTCAAAAGCCATTTTATTTCAAAGGCATTTTTGGTCTCCATTCAGATTTTCCCTTCTGGGAGTACTTCGGTGGTTGCAGCACTAGTCGGTTTCAGGGGTGGACTTCACCTTGGGGTCCTCACAACTGTTACGTCCTGCCCGACTCCAGGCATCACCATACACATAGACAAGGGTCAACAATCTAGGCCCAGGGGCCAAATCCCACCCACCTCCTACCTATGTAAATACCACTTGCTGGGAACGCAGCCACCTCCACTCGCTGATGTATTATTTATGGTGCTTCTCATGCTACAGTTGCAGAGCTGAGTAGCTGCGATCAAGACCATATGGCCCCCCAAAGTGGAGAATGTTTATTATCATCTGACCCTTTAGGAAAAAAATACGCCAGCCCCTGAGACAGGCCATGGTGTCTCCGGAAACCAGTAGAGTTGTGCAGCTGATTGTGGAATGAGCTGTTAGAATAGAGCATCTACAGGTAATCAACAGTTTCCCTCCCCACTGACCAGAATCATGTCCAAGCATTTGATCAAATGAAATCAACAGTGATTTATGGACCTCGTGTCTGTTTTGAGACACAGATGGGCCCTGACCCAAAAGTCAAAATACTGAGCTAGTGTCGCATAGTGATTTCAAAGCCATGACTTGAGAAAATGCTAAGAACCACCAGTCCAAAGGTTTATGTGATTTTAGTTCCTCACTGTGATCCACAGGATGGAACTTTAATTGCACGCAGGGCTTTATCTACAGATGCTTACGCCTTCCTGTGTAAGTGTAAGAGAGGATGCGCACACCTCTTCCTCTGCTGCCCATCCCCTGGGCAGATGGAGAGCAGCTCCCTGTCGTCTCGCAAGCATGTAGAGCCAACACTCTATATGTCCTCTTGCTTCAGTTGAGAAAATAAATATCTTTTTTTCTTCTTACTACACATACATTACACAACACAGCCATTAAAACTCCCGACTCTGGCCCTTACTGATGGCTATTTTTCTCTTCTTTCTGTTCCACTACATCTGCATTCAGACTCAAGGCTCTGCTCTTCCTTTTGCATTTTGAAAATCCTTTACCAAATTGAATGCATTCCTGTCTCTTGCTCTCATGGGTATGTTGAAGAGAGTAAGGTTGGAGGCCAGTAGACTATCCCTTGCACTCCCCCGGCTGAGAGGTAAAGAGCTGGGGGCCATAAAGATGTGTATTCCTGGAAATGTTGTAAATTCCTACTGAGTCAACATCCATCTGGAGCCCAGCTGCCCACTTCACCTTACATGTCTTGTCTTTTCTTTACCAGACACTCTCCAAAAGTGGTCAAGGCCGCATCTCAGGTCCTAAACAGCATGTGGCAGTACAGAGATCTGAGGAGTCTCTACAAAAAGGTAAGGTTTGCTTTACCTTCTTGCTTCATGGTTCACACAGGACCTGAGCCCAAAGACCCAGTATTGGGTCATAACAGGGTACGTCACAGATATGGAAAGGACTTTTCCAACAGTCTGAGTAATTGAAACACAACTAAAGCAAGACAATCAATGAAGAAGCAGAAGAGAGGGTCACTAAGTGTCCCTGGTCAGATACTAAGATCCATGAATCTTCTAGATTGGACAGACCCATGCTCATAAGGTCTTACCCTAGATTGTCCTACAGAAAAGAACATAAGTTTGTTTTCCTGAGAGTCCATATTGTACAACGAACTAAAAATTAATGACCTGAGTGATTTTGCCAAAAAAAAAGACACAGATAGATATTGGCAATAATGTTTGATAGAAGATGAAAAAATATATATAAGGCAATTCAGGAAGCTGAGAAGTATCACAGTCCAAGAACGAAGAGGAGAAGACCCAATAGTTGGCCCTTTATGCCTAGCCCTGACCCTCACTGAGTCAATGCCCATGGGGAGAGGGCTGATGTTCCTGATGACAGCTGCATATTAGGGGAAGAGGCTGGGCATTTGTCCAGCACATTTTCAGGACTCCTGAAAATGAGGAATTTATGTCATACATTTCACAGGGATGTTTATTCCCAAAACAGTTTAAAAATAAAATCATCATGGCAGTGCCTGGATGGCTCAGTCCTTAAGCATCTGCCTTCGACTCAGGTCATGATCCCAGAGTTCTGGGATCAAGCCTGCATTGGGCTCCCTGCTCGGCAGGAAGCCTGCTTCTCCCTCTCTCACTCCCCCTGCTTATGTTCCCTCTCTAGCTGTGTTTCTCTCTGTCAAATAAATAAATAAAATCTTCAAAAAAAAAAATCATCAGGGAAAAATGTCACATCTAGACACTTTGATTCTATACCTCATTTCCAAGGGATGCTAAATAAGGGGTGTGTAACTCTTCCTTTTCAGGGAGAAGGGGAGAATTTTTTAACTGTGTATCCCAGAAGTTGTTTTTATTGTGACTGGACCAGTAAATGTGGGTAATTTAAATGATTGATGATCGCATGATAGGAACAGATAGGCATAGAGCACATCCCTAGTCCACAGGGAGCACCAGTAGGCCTAGGTCTTGGTAGTGATTTAGAAAACCTAAGCAGGTCTTGGAGAGGGGCCTAGGTTTCCTCATCAACTGCCCAGAGCACTTCCTTGCAGCTATAGCCCCTGGCCACCTTTGTGGAGGAGGAGAGGGAGCCGAAGTCACTGCTGCCCTCATCCCCGGCCTAGCAGTCTTGGGTTGGACATGTGGGATCACAGCAGGACATTTGCCCCAATCTGTCTTTTTCTAAGCCAGTGGGAAAAAGTAAATATTTTATAGCTGGTTCTACTAAGTTGGAGTCTGTTTCTAGACATCCTACTAGGCCTTTCTACATCCCTTAAGCTCTCATTTTTTTTTTTTTTTTTTTTTTTTTACAAATTTAGCTTATATATTTCTCTTTCAAGATTTTCCCATTTGTTAAGAGCAAGTATGTTTAAGTTGAAACAAAGACAGCAAAATATAGTGTTTGGGAAGTGTTGTAGATAGATTATATTCTTTTCTAAATATTTTGCACGTTAGGATAAGCCCTTCTCTCAAAGGTTTTGAGTTATATTTTGTTTGGCTTGAAATGCACATCCCAGCATCCCTACTTAGTTCCTTTGTGAACTTCTCCAGGAGCCAAATGAATCCTCTCCCAGGGCTGGATCCTTTAGCTCAACAGGCAGCTGGATACAAAGAACACGAGATAAATTAGAAGGGAACTGGTTGTTCTGAGTCAGTGGTTCCAGAAGCTCAAAGAAATATCACTGCCTCAAATAAGCTCCGCTTTCCCTTGGATACCGAGCAGTTCTTTGCTGAAATACACCTTCCCCTACATATGTGCATTGAAGGGAAACTGCTTTTAGAGACTCTACAAGTTATTTGTTGAATGGTAGTATGAGTTTTCCATCTTAGTTTTTTTCTAGGTTGGTAGTAGAGTTCAAAAGTGTAATTGTCTTTTTATTTTCATGAAGGAAAAGAATGTGTTGACAGGAAGTTAATAGAACCTAAAATCAAGAGCTTAAGATGGTTTAAAAAACATGTTTCCTGTGAGGACGTTCAAGGAGGATGGTCTGGAGAGACCAATGCTGATGTTTTCAGTTGACCCATGGGGATTTTTTAGTTGACCCATGATTTTAAAGGGTGGAGAAAGAGCATTCTTAATAATTTCCAAATTATGCAGTTCCAAAAGGAATGAGGACCTTTATGCTCAATATCATAATAGCAAAGCTTAAAATTCTCAAAATCTTTTCTTTTTGAAAAATCCTGTGGTGAGAAGATCAAATTCATTCATCCTTATGAATTGTTGTTAATCACTGGGGAAATACGTTTCCTTTTTGTTCTTCCTTGGCAATTTACGTATCATTGAAAAAATATCTGATCCATATCTTTTAATTCCCCATGCTTCAGATCTGTTTATTAAACATCTATTATAGGCTTAAAGAAAGAAAGGAGAGTTGCAGGGAACACCTAAGACAAGGGAAGCCGAGAATGTGGGCAAAAATGGAATATGGAATAATTACTGGTAACTTCATCAGTTTCAGAAATATGTACTACAGATTTACTGGATGAATTAGGAATGGGAAATTCATAGAGCAAAATCTCAAAGAACTCGTGGAGGTTGTGTAAATTAGGAGGTAACGCTTAAGGACATTATGCATAAGAGAAACAAGTAAGGAGAGAGAAGTTGAAATAAAGACGGCTTATCTATGGGACAGAATTAAAGGTCCGTCTGTCACTGGCTAATTTCTCCCAGGGCTCAAGCAGAGTGGCCAGAATCCCATTTCATTAGCTCAATTACTTTATTTTACTTTGAGAGACACATTTAATAAATCAGAATATTCTTCCAGTCGGTGTGTTGACCAGTACAAAATAATGTTTGATTCCTGAGACATGGCGAGCCAAAACATATTTGTGTTATCTGAACTTTCAACTTCAGGGAGGCCTAAACTTCTGCCTTTTCTCCCCTAAAGGAAAATAAGTAATTGCAGAAGAATGATATCACATGCATTAGGCATCACGTTTTATTTGTATTTTTTTGCAAGATTTTTTTTTAACCAGTCCTTAAGTTTGGATAACCGCAAATAGAACTTAAAAATTTTTTTTTCACCTGCATCATCTCAGACACTGTTTTCTAAAGGAAAATAAGAGGAACCTTGGGGGCAGACTTGATATACGGATGGAAGAGAAGCTAGAGATCAAAACAGTTCTTGTCTTTTGGGAACCTCTGTACTTTAAGAAAATGGGGTCACTGATATAATGGGGTGCTTATGTATGACCATGGTGAGGACTGTTTGCAGAGCTGGTTTTGGAAGAACGGAGACAAAATTCCAGGAGAGGAGGACATAAAATTATAATATTAGAGAAATTATTGTTTGCAACCCCTTATATAATACCTAATCTGTATAATAATAATCTGTACAACATCTCCCAGAATGAGTTACATTGGTTAGGATACAGGCTACGCTGCTCTATCAGAGAGACTCAAAAATGTAGAAGCTCGAACTAAACAGGTATCTCCTTCCCACTCATGGGACTATACCCGGTGGGACAGGTGGCCTGGGACTAGCAGGGGAACCCAGGAGCCATCTTGTTGCTTTGCCTCATTGTCCTTTCCTTTGTAGGAAAAGTTCCCTAGCTCATTCACCTCTCATTCCAGCCCACAAGAAGAGAAAGAGGGGAATTGAGGACCAGCAATATCCTTGTTAGCAACTGATACAAAAAAAGTGCTGGGCTCCTGCTCCCATCCCAGGACCAAGAACTCAATCGCGTGACCACACCCAGCTGTAAGGCAGGACGAGAAAAGTGGGCAGCCAGGATCCTTGCTGAACTTTATGGCAGGAGGAAGGTGGTTCCTTTACTGAAAAAAGAAAGGCGGTATCAACTCCAAGAGTCATTTCCTTGTGTTCAAATACATTTAATATCAATTGCATTCAACGTCTAATGAGGCATATTATTCCATTTCAGGATAGCTGTAGTTATTCAGAACTTCTTACTTGCATTAAGTAAAAATCTATTTATCAGCAACTTCTGCCCTCCAATGCCATTCTGAAAAGTCTAATTTTTCTTCTCTGTGATAGCCTTCCTGTGTTTGAAGCTAGCTATTCTGTCTCCACGAGGTCGTCCCTGTTCAGGCCAGACACACTCGTTTCTAATACATCAGCATTTCCACAACCTTCAGCAGACTCTCAGGTTTTTCTACACATAGGCAAGTTTGTCAGACCCTTTCTGTAAAGCATCACCCCAAGATGAGCATATTCCTCCAAGTTTAGTTCAAGCAGAAGAAAGAGAGGGACAGTATGCTTCCCTGGTGTTGGGCATTCAACTGCTAACAAGACTTGAGAGCAAGTCAGTGCCTGGAAAAGTCGTCCCACTATCTGGTGAAGTACAAAGAGCATAGGACTTAGAACCAGTGACCAGAGATTCAAGGTGCAGCATAACCAGGCAAGCTCCCTGAGACCTCCCTGCCTATCAGGTAGGGACTGACTTTGGGCAGCCCTGTGGTGCCTTCCTGTGGTAGACCGCAAGGAGACCTTCGGTTCACTGGGTCTCACTGTCAGTGCTCACAGATGTACTGGGGCCTCTGCAATGTCCTCAGACCCTGTGGATTGGGGAGGCTGGACCTCCTTGATGCCTGTTTCCTGCTTTGTGTACCAGTCTGTAACTTTCCTCCACGAGGATGCAAAGACCCTTCACATCCTTTCATGGAGATGGCAGGCATCTCCACATCGCTCCCGTCCCCATCCCTTGCTTTTCTCAAGCATGCAGTAAATGCCATGGCACGTGGCCCAATGGGATCACTGGTTGTGCCCAATGGGACAGTCATCATCAAAGAGCTTTGTAAACTAGAAAGTCATATACCAGCAGGAGTTCCTGCTGTTAATTCTGAAACATCGTTCATGCCCTTTGGTTGCCAAATGTTCTCTGCCATCCTGTCCACTGGCAGCTGGATGTTTGAATGCAAGGGTCTCATTTTGTCGCCATTATCACCATCATCATTATTCACTTCTACATTTTCACAGCTCTCTTCCTCCTTGGTTTCTCCACCCTCTCTCCCACCAACCCCTACATGCCTCTCCAGTGCCCTGGCTTGCACTCCAGGAGTACAAGTCAATCAGATTACATAAACTTTTATAGGAAGGCCAGTGATGACAATGCAAGCTGCAATTATTTCATATAGTGCTTGCTAATCTGAGTGTGTGGGGGCCAACTGTGCTGAAGTCTAGCATTAGGAAGGATCACAGAGATATCTAGGACTGCAATAAGTAGACCTGAGTTCAAGTCCTGACTTAGTAAAGAGCACGCTATGTTTCTCTGATAACAGGCCCTGCTGTGATCCTGTATGTCTCTAGTCTGAACACGTGTAGTAAAATTGCCTCACAGAAGTAGGCTGCAGGTGACTTCTAGGACATCGCTGTCCCCTGAGTCACCTCAAATTGTCTGATTGCTGCTTCTCCATCCTTCTTAGGCTCATCTTCCTGTTCATTCTCAAATGTTGACGTCCCCTGGGTTCTGTATCTAGATCTTTCTTATCTTACACCTGCCCTCTTCCCTGGCTTCAGTCACCGCCCACGTCTGTGACCCCCCAGAATCTGTTTCACTATATATCCGGCCACCTGTCAGATGACCTGTTCACGTTCTCACAGCACCTTAACCAAACCAGATCTCAAACTGGCCTGCTGTCCTGGGTCTGAGTCCTCTTCCTGCATCCTCCCTCACCTAAACCCACTCCTAGGAATCATCACTGGCTCTCACCTCTCCTTCACATGTCTGCATCCAGCCCCCCAGAAGGCCACACAGGTCTGCCTCCATCCACTTCTCTCTCCGGTCATGGCCAGGAAGTGGGCTTCTTTCCTCTGGATCATGGCCACAGACCCCTAATTGGCTGTCCACCTTTGGACTGCCTGCACTCCTGGCCAGTCTCCAAACGGCAGCCCGGGGGGACTTTTTAAAAAGCAAATTTGACGAAATGACTCTTCAGGACCGTACCTTCCTGTGGCGCCCTTTACCTCGGGACAGGGTCCAAACATCTCAGCACAGCCCCTGAGACCTCCCAGGAGCACCTCACCCCCAGCTCATCCCTGCCCTTCTGCCTGCATTTAGCCACCAGCCCTATGAACCTCTGTGTCCCCCATTCAGTTTCCCTCCCCCTGCTCCCCACCCACCGTGGTCAGCCCCACCACTACCCCACCCAGCACCCTACTTGTCCACCTAATTTTCCTCATTTTTCCTACACTTTTATACACCTCTCCCGAAAATCATCTTCGTGACCTCTTCCCCAGGGCTATATTATGGTCATTCCTTAGTAATTTTAAACAATTAGAAGGTACATTCGTTTGAATAATAAAAAAGTTTTAATTCAAACTTGTAAAGAATGATTTTTAAGCATTATGAGCAGTTGGAGCTTACAGCTAAAAATGTAGTGGGAGGTGCTGTAATATTTAATATCTAGGTAGGATTTATTTGTACTTTTATAGAAAACAATTCTCTTCCTTGGTTTATATGTTAATTGTAGGTTGATCTGAATTATGAACTTCTACTACAAGTCCATTTCTTTATTTATTTTATTTTTTAGGATTTTATTTATTTGACAGAGAGAAACACAGCCAGAGAGGGAACACAAGCAGGGGGAGTGAGAGAGGGAGAAGCAGGCTTCCCGCCGAGTCAGGGAGCCCGATGTGGGACTCGATCCTAGGTCTCCGGGATCATGACCTGAGCCGAAGGCAGTCGCTTAACCAACTGAGCCACCCAGGCGCCCCTACAAGTCCATTTCTTAATAGAAGTTACAGTGAAACTTGCCTCCAACTCTAGTACAATTAAAATATCAGCTCCTAATGAGCAAATTGTGAATTCCATGCAAAATGAGAAAACACTGCCTCAAAGAGGCTGCTTTCCTTGTGCTTGAAAATAGGAATAAGGAAAGCAAAATAAATCATATCTACTCCTCTGGCAAAAATAAAATAGATGACTCAACTTTCTTTAAAATTGAAGTTCTTAGTTTATTTGAACTATTCTGATCACTCTGTTCTCCAAACTGCTAATTCCCCTCTTGGCTGCGGGTGCCGGAAGGTTTTGAATGTAACACACAACATAATGACGTGGGAAGCTGGAATTTATCTCATTCCTAGCCAGCAGAGGTCATTGTCTTATTGGTCTTTATGAGGTGTTAGGTCCAAGACCAATTGGGGGGATTTTCCTGAACATAAAATTCAGTATCAGGATTTGGCTTAAAATGTATGTGGCCTGTTTCCCTTTCAAGTGTTATTTACATGACCATCACTTAAAACGTTAGCTTGTTTACCACTGGGACTCAGATTTGAATGAGATTGTTTTTAGGCCTTGGATCCAAATCTTTCTTCAGTTATAGTTCAGTAGTATTACATTAATATTTAATCATTAAAAGATAAGATCTTCATGTTTGCACCTGTATTGGGGCATAATAACCTCTTCATAAGGAATTCTAGCTAGCAAGCCCGAACATTTCACTGGCTGGCAATGAGTTCCCACCTTGGTTGTGGTTGGCCCCTCGGTCAGGTTGCCTGCCAGGTGGTTCCCTGCCACCTGCCATGACGCTGGTCTCGTGTGGGACTCATTCTTAGGCCCTCATCTCAGCACAGCAGTGTCTGTCTGTACCTCCAGACCCACGTGCTGGTCTCCGGGTTTCGGTGGTGCTCAGCTGGGAAGGCGGCCCCATAAAGACTACCCCCGAGAGTTCTGAGAAAAGCATCAGTAGCAACCTGGAGTGATCCCAGGCATCCTGTGTGATGCCAGGGGACTCTCCTCAGGGTGATCACCTAGTGAGATATCATGGATCTTCGGGTATGGTGAGCCTACTCTGTCCTCTGAGCACAGACGTGTCCTGAGATGACGGAAAGGCAGCAGGAAGTTTCAGGGCACCACAGCAAAAATGCTTCTGAGTACTGGGTACTGAAAGAAGGGGATCAGGAAGGAGGGGACTTATGTCTGTTCTTTCATCCCTTTGCTTCTCCCTGGACTTCCTTCTGGGAAAACATACTGGGCTCTTAAAACAGACCCTGCAAAGTTACCGTGGAAAGGGATAGGGCAGGCCCTAGTGGCAAGTAGGGGGTCGCAATTTTTCCCATCAAATCAAAGCCGATTAAATGTCAAAATCAAGCTCTTGCTGATAATCATCTGGGTTAGAAACGAGACTAGTTTTTCTCCCCTAATAGTCTTTGCCCAGCGTTTTCACAGCTGTGCTCTTATAGCGTCTCCCACCCAAAACACCAGCATCGTTTACAGTGAGTGTGTGTCTCGAAGAATGCCAAGCTGCTTGGGCTTGAGAGCGAGTAAGGTCATGTTTCTCTGGATAGAGATATTGTATTCATTCTTGCCATTTGGATGAAAGAAACAAAACATAAAACTAATCTTTAAATGTCCTTCCTTTTATTGTCGGGAAGATAGACTCAGGTTGCATGCACCATTCAGCCAGTGACTAATGAGCTTGGGTAGGAGTGGAGTCATGCCCTTCACGGCCTGTCTCACACAGGGCTCCCTTCTCTTAACGCTGCTATATTTGTTTCATTGGCTCCTGCCACCACTGTGCTCACAAAACAAGAAATCAATAAGTAATTATGGATAGGTGAGGGATTCCTGTGGATTTCCTCCAATGTCCAAACCATAAATGATAAGAGAAAGTGGACACAGCTTGCCTTCAGAGGTCATGATGCACAGAGGAGCCCACAGTCTTGATGCCCACAAACGGAAGTCATGGGCTTGTGCTCAACATCCTTTCATCACCCTCATCCTCTGAGCACTTAAAAAAATCAGTGTGGGATCCCAGTGAGAACTGCACAGGTGTTTTGAAAGATTGTCAAGAACAAAACACAACATGGTCAAAATTCAAAATTTTGATTTTGAAGCTTTGTCGTAAGCGCCTTTGCATGTTGCCATTTTGAGAATTAATAGATTTTCCCTTTATGAGTATCTCAGATGGTGATGGAGAAGCAGTAAATCCTCTATAGACATAAATTAAACCACGGAATGTAGAGCTATTATTTTACCAGGGAAATTGCTTGGCAGGAATGTATTAATCTTTCTACTGTGCCAGAAAATTCTTTATCAGGAGATGACTAGAAGAGCAGAAGGACTTTCAGCCAGATTCTAAAACAGCCCAGGTCCAGTGTCCTCAAGATTTATTATGGTCACTCCTTGGTTTCTTTTTGCTCTAAATCACTTATTGTCAAGTTGGGGTAAAAAACAGAAAGGCAGAGGTTAAACTCAGCCCTGGTACTGCCTCCTCCATAAATCCGGGCGTTTGCTTGTTGACATTAGTATCGACAAATAAGGTCTTCCTTCATGAGGTCCCCTGACCTCTCTGAGACACTTCTCAGACACTCATCATATGATATCTGTCCAAAAACAAAGGCACAAATGGGAACAGAAGCAAAAATCAATTGTGCAAAAGTAGAAATCGATGCACATGGCAGTTGCTAAACAAGAAGTGAGTAAGTTATGGCTCTTCCTGGGATGGATCTCCACATTGGGCAGTCCTGCAGAACGGCGCCCAGACTGAACATTTCCTCTCTGCCTCTGCTCTTCCACAAGGCTTTACCCATAACATTTTAAATCAAAACCTACGAAAGTACCCCAGAGACAAAATGCAGGGCAAAAGGATTGAATCAGGTGCTAGAAAACTCACAGTTTAATATAAGTCTACAAGCATTCTTGCTTTGAATTTGAAGACACCTCAGATGGGTCCTCCGGTTGCTTCTTGATCTGCGGTAGATACAGCGCCACTGAAGGGCTGTCCCCAGTCCCCGGTGATGAGGCTAAAACCTGCAACATCAGAAATAGAACATACACCAACTGTCCTCTCCTCTGTGCCAGTCTGCATTGCCATATTCCCATTGTCTCTCCCTCCTTTTCCATGTACATAATAACACTTGACGCATTATTTCTTGGTTGGCGGATTTTATTTTATACTCATCTTTCTAGGGTTCTATTTCTAAAATACAAAGAAAAATGTTTTTTTCTTCCTTAATTTCCATGTTTCTTATTTCTTCCTCTTATTTCTTCCTCTTTGAGTGAGAACCTTACTGCGTTGATTTTCCTTTTGTTTCTTCTGCTTCCCCCACTGGTCATTCTTCCTCTGTAGGGACATGTTCTCTTTGTACATCTGTCTTAAACATAAGAAATGTCCTCTCCTGACCATCGTCCTCTATTTCGGCCTTCCCACTTCCTATCCTCATATTCCCCATGCTTCACAGACACATTTCCGGAAAGTTTAGAGTTCTCACTTCCCATTTTATGCTTCAACCCCTGCAGTCTGACATGATGAAGCCTGTCCCCACGCCTCTGTTGAAATCGCTCCTAATTGCCGTGTTCAGCTAGCTCCATTGTCTAAATTAATCAGGGAAGGCTTCCAGCTGTAACAAGCAGACCTAAACATCCAGTGATGCCACATGATAAAAGTTTATTTTCCTGCTCATGCAACCGTTCTGGACAGGGGTTGCTGGGGGAAGCTCAGCTCTTCTCGGCACATTCAGGAGCCGCAGCTGTAAGGCCCTCCACCATCCCCTCCCTTCCATGGGCGAGACCTCCATCAAATGGCCATACACAGCTGCAAGGGAAGTTGGGACATGGGGTCTAGGTGTGTGTCCGGGAAGAAAAGGAAGTGGATTTGGGAGAGCGTGAGCAGTCCCAGCCACATCCTCCTCCCCTACGTGATCTCTGCTGGGCTTTTCTGCCCTCATTCTTTCTTGCCTGGTTTTTCTCTGACCTTGCAAGGCCCTTCACCTCAGTCTTTTTTACAGGCTCCTGATGCTCCCTGAGGCGTCTTTGCTTTCCACGCTCCACCTCTTCTATTGTAGATGATCTCATCTGCTCCCATGCTCTTAGAACACATTTGAATGCCAATGGCATCCATGTCTATTTCTCTACATGGTCTTCACTTATACTTATAGCCACCTTGTGATGTCTCCACTCCAGTAGATGACAAGCAGCTCTTCAGACCTTCCATGAATCCATTATTCTCATTTCATTGCCCATCTCAGCAAAGAGCACCTAGCCCACCTGGTTGTTCTTTTCAGAAATCCAGAAGTTATCTAAGTGTGCATCTTCCTCCCTTATCTCCACCATATTTTGCACCAAGCCCTGTGGAGTCTACATCTCCTGTCTTTCCTTCCATCATCTTCTGTCACTAGTGCTGGTCTGATTGCTGCCTGCTTGGTTTTGTGGAATCTACTTTACCATCTTCAATCTATTTTTCCATTAAGCATTCTGAATACACTTTGATAAACCAAAATCTAACCTCGGCAGTGTCCTCATTAAAAGTCTTCAGTAGCTTCCAGTATCTCTCTTACCCATCTCTTCAAGCTTACCTCCCTCTACCCTCCCCTCAATCACTTTCTTTGAGCCACACTGTCTCTCTTGTTCTTCCTGAGAGGTACAAGGCTGTGCCAATCTCAGGACCTTTGCACTGCCCAGGCACAGATCCATTCCTTGGCGAAAAATGCTTTCCCTCCTGTCCTATCAAACCTGGCTCTTTCCATCTCAGTTTAACTGTCACTTGCTCAAGGAAATCTCCTCTAAGGCTAGAAAAGAGCCCTTAACCTTAACTTGGACTTTTTCTTCATGACTCTTACTGAAAATGTAATGTGATGCAATCACATTTTAAATGTCTATCTCCCTCTCAGGAGTCCTTCCTACCTCCCTCTGCTTTAGCCCCATTCCCAGCACAGTGCCAGTACTTAACTCCTGTTTATGAAATAAATCCAACAAGGTTACTACCCCAGAGTTGAAGCTTAGCAGAGGACCCACACAGTGGCTCTCCTTCCGTGTCCGTGGTCTGCAGCACTTTCAAATAGGGTGCAATATAAAGACCTCGATGTTGAGTCCCAGGGTGAGCTTTGAACTTACTGATGACCACTGATGAATACAGATAAAGATACTTGGTTTTTTCAGATGTCAAAATAGGGCATTCTAGAAGTGAGACATTTGGATTCGTTAAACCTAAAGACTGGACTTTCTTCTATTCGCCCCAAATTTAACTCTGCAGCACTAAGTAGAACACAAAGGGCATTGTTAAAGATCATCCACCTCAGGTCTTTGTTTTCAGGCCTCTGAAGTGACACCAAGAAACAAAAGGACCAAACTGGTCTTTATTCCATTTCCTACGTGTTTTTTCCACATTCCGCTGGTACTAGCTAACTCCTGGTGGTTCACAATGGTATGCTGTCTTTGACCAAATTACATACAGTTCTTTCCAACTTGTCAAATCTCTCTGGTGATACTGATTCGTTAGAATTAGGCTCATGGCAGTAAATTGAATTCCTGAAATGGATGTACTTGGTATTTGCTTTTATTTATTTATTTTTCTGTCTAGCATTTTTAGTGTTGTCTTTATTAGATTCAGATATAAATGTTTTAGTTGATTCATAAACAATTATGAAATGATCATGTTGATTCTCTTAAAAAGTTTGTGGAGCACTTGGGATTTGCTTTTAAAAGATGGTACCAGTTTTCGCCACTATCCAAAAGTAGAGTGCGCCTATGAAACCTTTCTAAGTGAAATCGTGTAAAGGGAAGGGGCAATTATCATTTCATTTCATAAAAACCAAAATCCTCATCAGATTTCTTTCAGTTAGTGAAAACAGTTTACTAAGGTAGGTCGTTCGTAAGAGAAAAGGGGCATGAAGTGAACTCTCAGATAGCGGGGGAAACCTGTACCTTGGAAGACTTTTTTTGTATTTACTGTACCTTTAAGCATCCGAATCAATTTAATTAAATTCCATTAGAAGAACTAGAGCTGAAACAAACTGATATGAAAGCAACTGGTATTTATTTCTGTATTAAGCGGCAAATACTCCCTCTTGGCCCTTAAGATTTTGTTTCAGTATTTAACTCCACTAGCTTTTGTTGTAGAATTGTTGAAGGAGTTTGTTTTAATGAATCTTTAACAAACACTTTACCTTAAAAAGAGGCGGAAGCTTGTTTTATTACAGCAAAGGGAAGCTGAAGTTTCACTGACATGGAAAATCTGCCTTTGGTTTCAATCACACAGACTGTGGATACCCTACTTCCGTTTCTTTCTCCATAAGACCTTTTATTGAAATAAGAAGCGTGTATGCATAATGTCCACTAATTTGGAATCTCTTCTCTCTCTGCTTCATGTGTGATTACCATTAATAGGTTTCGTCCACTTAAAAACAGCTAGAAAACCAGCACAAACTGTGAGCGATTAAGTTTTTCATAAGGGAGCCCTAAGAGCTTAGTTGGTTACCTTTTTCAGGGGATGACAACATGTCTTGTTTTGACTTTCATCTGAAAAATAGGTTCCTGATGAAGTCCCTTTAGTGAATGTGAGTAACAAGCTTTAAGTGTTGGAGTTTGAATGAGTGGATGAGCTTGGGTTGCTGAAAGCCCGAAGGATTTCTACTGCGCTTTCTATCTCAAGTCACTCACCGCAAATTAGAATTGACAAGCTTTATGGAACGAGAGCCTTCAAGGACAGCTAACGCCAAAAACTTGTATTTGTTACTCCAGAATCAAATAGTCTCTGTGTGCCTTCTGAGAAATCCTTGTCTACAGGCCGAGAAAATCTCACCAGATTAAAGAGGTTTCGGAGCTGTTTTCAAAAAGGAGGGAAAAAACGCCAATGACCATATACGGATGGGCTCACGATGTCCTAGTATATATTTTGGGTTCCAGCTGAGATCTGTCTTCGTTGCAAATCACAGCTCATCTCTATTTTCAAGGTTAATTATTTATTGAAGTTTTTGTCCAAGTCAGAGATGTCACTTAGCATTAAAAAATATTTGTTAACTCTGAATCTTAAGTGTAGAAGATAAAACCTCTAGAACACACTTTGGAAAGGGACCTGTAAATGGGAACAACGCATTTAAGGAATCATTAAATGGACATTGACGAACCCCATCACCCCTTGCTATCTAGTCCCCAAAGGGCGCCCACTTCCATAGGTTGGAGACCACAGCAGAACTTAGGTGAAATTCCATTTCCTTCCATCCCATCTCCTGAAGCACATGACTGAGGATTTAACCCCTTACTCTCTCT